>CABFNO020001231.1:0-142977 GCA_902006505.2 Clonostachys byssicola
TATAATATAAAATAAAATAAATAAAAAATATAATTATTATATAATAATAATAAAAATTATAGAATTTTAATTAAATTATTTAAAAATTCTTTTAAATTTATAATTTTTATAGAGAAATATAAAATTAAAATTAAATTAAAATATAAAAACTATAAAATAAGAACTTTATAAATATTTAAAATATTTATTAAACTTTTTTAATAAGTTTATAAAACTCTATATTATTTATATTAATAATACTTATTTAATTAACTATATATAATAAATATATATTTATAGATCTATTTCTAATTCTTATTACTCTTAATTATAAGTTTTAGAGATTTTTATTATATACTTATAAGTAAATTCCTTATATAGAGTAAATATATTATAAGTATAGGGTTAAGTAATCAGACCCTTGCTATAATTTTAGTACTACTATATAATATTAGTATATCTGATAGTTCTAACTCTATGCGGAACCCCCCTGGTTAATACTCACTGTTACTCTGAATACTCCAGGGGAGGCTACGAGGACAGGTGTAAACTCGTGCTGATTGCTTGGCAAATAAGGACCAGCTAATATATATATATATCCACATCTACCCAATTTGAATATATATAGAGAAGTTTTGTCTATTATCTTATCTACCAAAAGAGTAGAATTAATTCTAACCCAATATAAAGTTAAACGGCTCTCCTATCTGCGCCTCCCAGCAAGCTTTATGGACACGGCCTAGTCCTTTACGATAAGCGACACCCTTGACCCATTTAACCCACATAACAGTATAGTATTCATACCAACGACTTGATTTGGGCCTCTCTTGGTGTCGAATCTCGTGGACGCCTGACCATTCTGTTTCCGAACAGAATCCCGCCGCAATTTCCACTAATTCAACCGCTTCATCAGGGTCTTGTAATGCCAGGCCTGATATGTCGAGCCCGTCATGGGGTTGCAAGATTCCAGCCCAGCTCCCGTCACGTTTACGAAGGGAGAGTAGTGGATATCCTTTCGTCGACATCCAAGGCTCTCGATCACAGAAAAACCAGGCCCGCTGACTTGTAGATGATATGTACGGCGATAACACAGCAGGCACCACCTCCTCTGGCTGCATGAGCGGGATGGGGTACCAAAACTCATAAAAAGGGAACGCTTCGTGGTTGTAGAAGTGTGTACGGCAAATGGAGCTTGGATGACATGAATCCGGCTTGAAACTCTCCGAAACTGTGTGTTTTGACCAGCTTGTGTCATAGTCGAAGCGTCCCGACTTCAACCTGTCTTTATAATCAAAGATGCTAGCACAAATTGGCGTGCCAGCGGAGTTTGGCGCCTCATGTAATTTCCAAAACCGAGTTCGTATCGTGCCTCGAATGTTGCTCTGTTTCCATTAATGTCCCGTTTTGATGAAGTCAAGCGCGGATTCAACACTGAAAAGAATGCTGCCAGACCATCCAGCCCAGCTCCAACTGGGCAGCTCATTCGCCCTCGTCAAATCCCTGGCAACCCTGCGGGTTAACTGACTTCCAGGTTCCCATGACAGGACTAGATCGAAGAACGCCGTTGGGAGACCCGATACAAAGCCACCACTCAGTTGAGCGCTCAACAGCAACGATATTCCCGCAAAGCCATGAAGACAGTCTTCTGGGTAGGTGAATTCCTTTTTGTTATAAGCGTTCAAAATGATGCTGAAAAGACTCAAGTTTGGAATGGAACTTTCCATGATAAAACTGCATGGGATGACCCTTGCCTGGGTTGAGTCGAGATCTGGAGGCAGCTGAACGTGTTCCCGCCAGACGGCAGACTTACACTCCCAACGCATAGAGTTCCCATTGAAAATCAACCTCCTTCTGGAAAAGAAGGACTCCTGGAATATCCATCCTCGAGTTTCCCAAATTGAATGATCTTCTCCAGGCTCAAAGAGATTGGCCTGTGAAGCTGAAACAGGAGTTGTCACCAGCTTTGTTCTCTCGTCTATGCAGTGAATAGTCTGATGCAAACGTCTGGGCTCTGATATACCCTGGAAGCCGCGTAACCCGCTGTTGGCATGTTCTCCCCCGGCAGCAAATAACGTGACAGAAGCGTTGGCGTAAATCATGGCCATCTTTGCTATCTCTAGGCCCTTTTGTGCGATGTTATCCTGGACAATGCATAGAGTGTCCACCCATAGGTATTGCTCTGACAATAGCTCGACTATACCCATGGCGTCTCTAATTGTTCTCGCGATAGGTTTGGTCAGTAGTCCCGACAGCGATCCCTCATTTTGGAGACGGATGAGGTCACTCTCAGTTGTGTTGAAAGTCGATTGACTACCCCATACATAACTTAGGGCGATATAGGAGCAGTCTTCCGTGGCTGCGACGAGGCATTGACGCTTGACGTCTACAAGCCATGCAGGCCTTATGGATGACAGTGCTCTGTTGGGAAATTCCTTGCAAAGGCCATCGTGAAGACTAGCGCATGCAGACTTCCACGAGCCTGCTAGATCTCGGTCAATCCAATGTGCATCAAGTAGTTGTCCTATGCTTCTTTCATCTGCCGTTTCTGGTCTTTCCACGAGA
Organism: Clonostachys byssicola; assembly: GCA_902006505.2. Lineage (NCBI taxonomy): Eukaryota > Fungi > Ascomycota > Sordariomycetes > Hypocreales > Bionectriaceae > Clonostachys > Clonostachys byssicola. Next base: position 2,542 of record CABFNO020001231.1, read on the forward strand.
TACAACGCGGAGATTGGCGGCCTGGTGAGCGTGGCCTCAGAACGCATTGTTGGAGTGATCACAGTGGCCATATTTAATGGGCATTTGTGTACATCCAAGCGCTGGATCTCATTAGCTAGCGTGTGTATTGTATCGGCGGACACGCTGTGATCTAGGCGCAAGGCAGACATGACTAGGTCGTGATGTCGGTTGCATCTTGGCTGAGAACATAAGACGTTGATGCCTGATCCAAGTGTAGACCCGCCACGCTCGGGTGGCTCACACAGTACAGATCGTATCTTCTCGCAAATATCGCAATTTGTCTATAGGCGGAACAATTCAGTCTAGGCTCCAAGTGATAGATTTATCTTATTGCTATAAATCATGGTGTTGACCTACAGGTTTTGTAACATTCTGTCTGTCACTCTCCTGGCTTATGGCGGATAATTCGGGGATCCGGGATCCTTCTTGCGTCCAAGATGCCATCTGTCTCGGAGCATGCATAGACAATTCATCTGTTTGATTCGGTCGTAGGTTTACGGGTAGCCGGAGAGAAAGGGAAAGATATGAGAAGCAACTAGAATTTACTGAAGATGAGACATGCAATAATAGATGGAAGAGCAAATTGCGACACAGACCAGTGGCTGAGGCGGCGGAGTCGGGGGCGCAGCAATGCAGGCAGGTAAGATTATCCCACTTACTCAAGTTTGTACGCTGGAGGGCCTCGTTTCCATTTCTGCACCAACAGGAGACCGTCCTCTACGGGGTTCGCCGATGCCTTTTTGGGACGGGTTGTGCCTATTTGAAGGGAAAGGAGGAAAGAAGATAGCAGCCCATTTGCACATTCGCAACGCCGATCAAGGTCATTGCGGTTGCATGTGAATCAGCACAAGATATGCGCCCATCCAGATATTTCATCATGGTCTAGGCTTCCGGCATATTCTCTCGGAGCAACCCCTTGAAGGCGGGTTTAGGCTCGGCAATATACAAAATACCGAACTGACGTGCAACTTGGACTTATCGCCGAAGTCTCAATGCATAAATAGAAAACTCCGTCTCACAGACACGTAAGCCCTGGCCGACCAGGTCAATACGATACAAATCAATCGGATTTATGGATATTTCTACTGCCAACAGTGAGCCGCAGAGGACGGCCAAGGTACGAAAACGGGCGCTCAAAATCAATAGGACCTGCGTGCCCTGCCGTACACGCAAGATCAAATGCGATGCGGCCATGGTTGGCCTCCCCTGCGGTAGCTGCTCCGCTAGGCAGTGTATCGATGACTGTGTACTGCCGACCCGTAAGACCCGGACCAAGTTAGTTGTAAATTGACCTGATGGCCCAAGTTCATCAAGAGTGTGCTAACACGAGATGGGCTTATTAGGAAGGTAATACTTGCTTTGCCCTCCTACTCTAATATCACAAGCGGTCCCTCAACGTTCTCCCTTTCCGTCTACTACTTTAGCGATGCTACAGAACCTCTAATATCTGTTCATAAGACTATAAGCGGCCCGGCCGCCTTCAACAGCAATCCTTCAGATAAACTCTATCAATCTAGTCAAGCACAACACCCCTCCAATCCCGATTCCCCGGACTATGAAAGCCCACATCAGACTGAGCCAGATCTTCTCTACATCAACATTCTGAACGACGCCGTAAAAGCATCTGCAACATCAAGCCGGCTTCATTCCGCTTCCGGCGCCGCGTACCGTTCAGAGATTGAACCCAGTCTTACTCCTCGCAACTGTTGTTGGGCCAGGCTCTCCCAATTGGATGACATTGACAACGAATATCTTGCCAAGAAGGGGGTCTTTGATCTACCCCCACGACATCACTTGTAAGACAATTTTGGGATCCCCTACTTTCATTGTCTGTCCTCGTCTTACTCACAGACATAAATCAATAGAGATGCCCTCGTAAAAGCCTACTTTGACCACGTACATCCTTTTCTTCCTGTAATAAACAGAGCCGAGTTTATCCGCGGCTATGAGTCTGGGGACTGCTCTTTGTTCCTCCTCCGTGTTATGCTGACACCAGCCAGCCTCCACGCGCCGGTGGATGTATTATCGGCATGTGGCTTTCCCAGCCGCTCAGCTGCGCAAGCGTCATTCTTTGCCAAGGCCAATCTACTCCATGGCCTTGTCGCTGACGCCGACCCGTTGATGATGCTCCAAGGATCTATCATCTTGTGCTCGGTGATTCTCGACCACCCCACGAGCCGGGACTTTGGCTACTGGTTCCACAACGCCATCAACCTCGCCAACAAGCTTAACCTACGCGATACGTACGTGCCTCTCTCCTATCACTTGTGCTATGTTTTGGACATAATAAGAATTGACAAAAAGCTCTTGTATAGGTGTGTTCGAGAAAGTAAACCTCGCCGAGTCTTGAAGCTATATCGAAGGATGTGGTGGGCTCTATACGCAAGTCTCCCTTCTCATTTCCATGCTTCGGTCTTCTTGAGTCATGCTAAATGTATTGAGGTAGTGTTTAGATGTATTTCACGTTTTTGCCAATACCAGGCGCCATAGACTGCTCGCAAATACCGCTACAATCAAGCCTAGGACGGAAGATGACTGGGAAGCAGATGATCTCTCCGCAGCATCGTCCGGTGGCATATTATCTACCGTCACTCCCCAGCAAAAAGTTTTGCCAATCGTCCATTGCGAGTTATCTCTTATCTGTGCGTATTTTTCTGTCTGTATTGCTTTCTCTTTTCCCGTTTGCATCTGCCTTCTGCAACTGAGCTTATCTTAAGCATAACTGACACTCATCAGTTGGGCAGTGCTTGTCCGATGTGACGAGCAAGCCACAGCAAGATCCTCGCCAAATTATGCACTCGCTCGATACATGGAGGAAGTCCCTCGCTGCCAAGATGCATGTCAGCGAGGATACTGGAACTGATGTTTACTATCTAAATATACAAGCAATGAGCTACAGGTTTGAGTGCGTCTTGTGTCGTCTTATGCGCCGTGTTTGGCAGCAATCCCAGCATACGGACTGGAGCGAATGGGTCAAAGTACGGCTGCGGTCAACTATCCTTGAACTGGACACGATTGCGATGAGGGTGTTCAGTAGTGGCACCCTTCGGAATTTCCCCATGTCTTTGTAGGTGCTCCAATTCGTCTCCTATTTTCTCTTCTCTGTACTTCTTGTGGATGCCCTCGCTCTAACAACAACATTCATATTATCAGTATCACGACTCTGGCCGCCCTGCTCGCTCTTCACATCGAATCGGCTCTTGACCTAACCGAAACAGACCTCATACGTTCCATGGCTCGGATATCCATCAACCAGATAATGATTATTCTCAGCCACGGAAAGGAAATACCTGCACTGAAGAGAGCACTTCCAGTATTTGAGGAGGTCCTTGCAAAGAAAAACCTGTCTTTGATTTCGCTCAGCAGCCTGCATCAAGAATCTGTCCAGCCGCAGTCGCAAGACAACACCATCGACGCTTACACTTCGCCGCACACACAGATGGCCGCAGATTCGTCTCAATCAGAGCCGCCCGTGAATAACCTGTCCCCCAATGTAGATTTTCTAGGGTTTGATTTCTTGGATGAGTGGCAGATTGGTGAGCTAGAGTTCACTGATTGATATTACTTGACGTGGGTTATCCTGCGGTTATCCTGGTCTTTATCAACCGTGTAGAAATCTATTATGGGTGCCTTACAAATATCTTTCTCCTCCTCCCAATTCAATCTTATTCAGTGACAATATAAAACAAAAGAGATTTTACTCTCAGCAAAAAACGCTATCTATGCCTTTATGTCCCCCACGAAATGGTGTACCGCGGGCCGTACCATGAACTCTTGGATTAAAATCCCCCCATTTAACAACCTGTCAAGCCTCCTCTGGCCCATTTCGATCTCCCCCGATCACAGTAGCTTGCGGACGGCGCATCATCTGGACTACTTTGGCTGCTTCAGAAGCATACTTACACTTAGACCTTATCTGTGAACCGTACTTGTAGAACAAGAATGGGAAAGGTAGACACAGAAGCACCAAGAAAGCAGGAATGGAGCTCGCCCATTGATTTCCGAGATTCTCGTACATCCGGGCGGTAAACAGCGGGAACGCGGCGCCAATCAAGGATCGTATCACCGAATTGGCTGCCATCACGGAAGCAGCATAGAGGACATCTATAGACGGGTAAGCATGTCAATTGCTACAGATAATCGTGTCGAGAGGACCAAAAACGTACAAGAGTCGACCAAATAGCTTATCAGTGAGATGAAGACCATGACAAGTCCACATGCGAAGAACATGGCGCCGATGGTGGGCACGATCCAATGCACCGACGGATACGTCGTCCACGCGAACAGGAACAAACCAACCGGAAGGACAACAGAGCCCGCCATGGCCGGATACAGCCTGGCTTCAGGCTCGACTGTCGAACCATGTTCTTCGGCCGCCTCGCACAGACGTCCATACCGCTTGCTATCCAGGCCGCCTAGGACTGTAGCAAGGCAGACACCAACGGCGACGCCCACGAAAGGAAGGCCGGTGATGCCCTGACTCCAGCCCCGGGAAACTTGGAAAACTATGGGAAATCCGGCAAAGAACATATAAAGCGTGCCGTAGATGACGGAGATGTACAGCGACGTCAGCAGGACAATGGGCTCGCGGAACAGCAGGACCCACGGCCGCGTGAAGGACTTGGACAGCTGCCGTGCCACTGTCTTAGGCGGTTTTCCCGCATCGAGACGAGACACGTATACACTCCCCGTCATCTGGGAGAGGGCCCTAGATCGATGTCGAAGGATAAACGGCGCATATGTTTCGCGACTGACGAGCATCGTGGCAATCCAGATGACACCGCTCAGTATAGCTACCAGGCCGAGGATCCAGCGCCAGCCTTGAGTTTCGGCGAGAAACCCACCAGCAATTGGTCCTAAAACAAAAACAACCCGGATAAATATTAGCAAATGTCAAGGCAAGAATCAAGAGTGCCAGGATAGAGGAAAGTCATCTGCTACTTACCAAGCGCAGGCCCCAGGAAGGGAGCCGTGGCAAACAACCCCGTGGCCATTCCACGCTCCGCCTTGCTAAACATATCCGCGATGACTGCCCCGGCATTGGTCATTGAGGACGAACCAGACGCACTCGCAAGGAATCGGAGAACCAGCAGGGCCGTGATGTTGGGCGCACACGCCGCCGCCACGCTGAACGCCGTGTATGCCGCGAACGAAATCGCGAAGATGGACTTTCGCCCGTATACCTCTGACAGAGGCGCCCAGATCAGCGGGCCAAGAGCGAAGCCCAGGACGAAGAGCGATAGCCCCAGCGTGGCGACCTCCTCGGACACTTCGAAGCGCTGCATGACGCCTTGGATGCCACTGGCGTACACTGAGCTGGCAAATGTCACCGCAAATGTAGACAGAGATTGGAGAACTGTGATGGCCCATTTTCGTCCGTTCGTAAAGTTCATGGCGTCTTGGGAGTCGTTGTGCAGGTATTCAACCAAGTAAGGGTCGTCGTCCGTGCCGTTGCCGGAGTAGTTCTGGTTGTATACATCATCGGAGAGCGTGTGGAAGAAAAGAGACTGGATCCAGGATAGGTGTCGGGAGGAGTCTTTGGCTCGGCGAAGGTCTTCGGACGAGGAGGAATCTGTCTCGGGAAGGACACCCATGACGAGAAGGACACCCATGACGAGAAGGACAAGAGAGACGGCGAGAAACCTGCCTCGATATCCAGGGTGGTGAAAAAGAACTTATGAGCTTGTATTCTTGGATGTTTTCCGAGGTAGGAGTTATTTCTTGCCGTTATTTATATCGTATCGGTAGTTCAAGATCGGAGAATACGATATGCGATATTGGCGGGAACCAAAAGTCCGCGGCAATACTGACGGCATTATAGGTAAAGGGGCAGCATATCCACCACTTCCGGCGATACTTCACTTGGTATCTGACAGTGGAGCTCAATATGTTTTGTTTCCTAGAAATGATGATATGCGTCTTAATACTTTGCATAGAGTCCAGCGACAAGCACAGTTTGAACGAACAATTGCCGTTGATCATATGCTGCTACGCAATCGGATGATCTTTGTGTTGAATTCTGGGCCAATGCAACCAGGCCGTAGTCCACTAAACACTCGGCCACAACATAGCGATTCGATTTGAGAGACTGTTCAACAATTAAGTAGTATTATATTGGGTGAATATACTACAGGCAACCTAGTAGCGGCCGTATTAGTATTACTTTCCTCACGACTGAATCGCTGAAACCAAGAGCTTCTGTGCCAAGCGATCCTTGTCTCCCAACCCATCCTCTAACACCCAGTCGGTAAAGGAAATGCCAGATTGGCTTCTCGCAACCCTCCCATGAGCATCCCAGTGGTCCCAAGTCTGAAATCCTGCCCCTTCGAAATACAAGTACTGGAGAGCAAGCTCGTGATCCTCGAAGATCCCAGTGCCCTGTCGATAGTGCTCACCCCTCCCACCGGGCGGCGGACATCTATAGTATCTAAATGCGTTGTGTGAGAATCTCTGTCTCTTCTCCATCGCTTCTTCACGGGAGTAGTTTGCCTCAACTGTTTCTTGAGGCGGGCCCCTCCACGCGCCCAGGCCGACCTTTAGAACCTTGAGGGAGGTCATTGACGCTTCCCACTGACGGAATATTGTGTGCCACCGCAGAGGATAAGAGAGGACCAGCTCGCTACCCTCGCCGCGCGTCATGAACCTCCAGTCTGGGTTGAGGTAACCTTCGTTCGGTACGGATACTTGCGTATTACTGTCATCATCCTCTTCGGTGTAAGCCGAGCTTCCGTCAACCCACCCTTCCCAGGTTTCTACCTGATGCAGTATTGCGCAGTGATCCAAATAGAGTTCCTCTAGATTAAGAGAAGCCAGCCAGTCGACCTGCCACTGGTGGCTAAAGGTATAGTGGCCCAGGGCGAGGATCTTCAAATTAGGCATCCCGCCCAGGTCCCGGAGGTCCAGCTTGGGGAACCAGCCCCAGTATTCGTGGGAGTATAGAGACAGCTCCTTGAGATTCGCAGCTGCAGATGGCATGACCCACGTGGAAGGCAAGTGGCCGTACATGGAAATTTTCATGTCGGCTCTGCGGCCCGCAAAGCCTCCGATACCAGCCATGGATGGTGTGATTAGTAGTTTGAGGCTGACCAGACTACGCGAGGAGAGCATTTGAGAAAAGACTCCGTTCTCTAATAACCTCGCGTCTCTCTGCGCAGCCAGGTTGGAGATTGTGAATGTAGTAAGGTTGATTGGGGCGATTGGGATATCGGGGGGGTTCTTGAGGAGCTCTGAGGGTATTTGTAGGAGGTCGAAAAAATCATTGCCGTTGGTCTCCTCGTCATCTTCATCCTCAGGCTCGTCTACTTCTGGTTCCACAACACCATCGGTAGTCTCGTGTTCAGCATCATCGGGTTGCAGTCCATCCTCACCGTCCCCGAGCGGACTGCCAGTCTCATTAACGCTCCGACCCTCCTCCTCAGCCTCCTGCTCCTCAGGCTCACTCGTGTGATAATGGTACTCCCTCTCATCCTCATAACTCGCGTCCCAGTCAATTGGACACGACTCCCCAGTTATGCCAGAAAAAACGGTGTGTAAAAACCGCAACCGGAAGTCCATGGACTCAAACTCGCCATCATAGACGAACCAGTAGTCCCGCGTAAACCTCAGATGAAGAGCTTTCAAATTATAAAAGAACCGTACAAACTCAAGCGCCTTGAGCATCTCTGTCGGCTCCTGGTACCCATAGGCGCGGAAGTCGACAATCGTGGGGTGGATGGCGGTGTCGCACGTCAGCTCTTGGACCAACCCGCGCAGGCGCTCGGAACGCGCAATGTGGATGAAATCCAGCGGCGACCGGCCGTACGCAACGAGCCGCAAGGACCTGAAGGCGAGCGCGGTGGCCACATCACTCAGGTACGCGCACTGGAGGCGCAGGCTCAGGAGGTCTGGCTTTTGCAGCCGGGAGAAGATGTCGTGCAGTATCTCCCGCGGCAGGTATGTCACTGCGGCCCGCGGCTCCCACAGCGAGGGCAACGGCTGGCAGGGGCACACATCAGACTCGAGAGAAGTGAACGAGAGCGAGGGCGAGGGAGCAGCTTCGCGCGTCAACACGTCCATAATGCTGGGCGATTGGCGATCCCTGCGATATTTACCCCTAGCCTCAGGAAAGTACCAGTCGTGGTCGGCCGAGTAGACGGCGACTTGGGTGGAATATAACGGATGCGAGTAAATTTTTGATCTGCAGTAGCGCGAAGACAAGACCAGGGTCAGGACCCGTGCGTAGATCGTCGAGGTCTGGCGAAACTGGCCGATTCGGGGCTTTTTATGAGCACAGGCGAAGAAATGATTACGGTGCCCTCTCTGCCAGTTGGCTCTGCTCTGACCATGACATGACGGACCAACGCACGGCACAGCAACGAAAGCGAGTTGCGAAGATTTAGCCGGGCAGGACAGGGGAGGCCCTCCTGTATATTGCTCCCAACGAGTCAATATTGAGCAGAGATGGTGGGTCAATGCAACAGATGTGAGATCAGATCCCGCTGAGCTGAATGAGCGTGATCCGAGGGCGGTCGACGCATTGACCAGACCTGAGAGGCAGATGTTGTGTCTGACCCAAACCAGCGACGGGCATTGTTAGTGGTGTCGGTGTGGGAGGCGGGTGAGCACTAACAGCGGGGCCGGTGATCACACTCCATTTTCGCGATGCTCGTCCACCCACTCGCTCGAGGCGGTGCAGCCCTCGGCGGGCATTGCTGACCCCAGCTCGACTAAGACGAGGCCCCTTTCCTGGCATCACCGGCGTTCAGCTGCATCCTGAGAGCTTGGGGGCTTCCTGATTGGATTTCAGCTTCAGGTGGGCGCGCGGTGGTGATTGGCAGAAGAAACGGTGTCGTGTGCAAAGCAAAACGCATCGCATGATCAGCTAGTGCAATCTCATCATAAAATGCTCTGCACGATGAACACGTGGCACGCGCGCATATGATAGATCTGGCTGGCACACGATAAATTGGGTGCTTTTTGGGGTTCTTGGCCTTTGGTTCAATTTCCTGTGCATACCGTAGCATATACCCTAGACTCAGCTGCGGGGGCTGAAGTTGAGCAACAAAAGGAAGGAAACGAAGAAAATGACGCGAAAAGAAATAAAGATGTGCCTAATCTGTCGTATTTCTTATTGAGAAAAAAAAATAGACCGAAAAATGAATCGAGGGAAAATGTGTGTCCATGCGGCCATTCTGACAAGCCACCATCAATGCGAACATAATAAGCATTGATTGAGGAAAGTAGTGAAACCTGATTGATCACAATCCGGAAATACGGGCTGCGACAGCACGTCGCAGGTACTTGGTATCACTCAATAGTGAAACTGCCAACACCCGCTGCGTTTCTGCACCAAGATTTATCGGTGGCCTGAAGTAGCAATATGGCACGACCAAATGGAATGATCGCAAGCTGTTTGTGGAAGGCGAGCGGCCTCTGCAGCGGCCTCTGCTGACGGCAGCTTATCTGCTGCATGACGATCGATGACACTGATGAGCAATGAAGAACGGTCCAGTGAACAGTGAGATCTCCCAGCGCGACCTCTGATTGGCTGTACGATTAAACATTCAGCGAACTGGCCAATCAGCGTCAGCTCAGCCCCATTCAGGCTCCAGGTCCTCCCCAGAGCGGTAATGCCCCCGAGCTCTGGGCGAAGATCCTCTGGAAGCCCCCCAGAACGTTCAAGGCTCTAGTGGGTGGCTGCACCGCCACTTGAACGACAGAACAACAAACTGGCCAATCAGCAATGACCGGAGTGCTCCGGCGCAAGGAACAGTATCCGAATCTGTTAATTTTGGCATCACACTGCCGAGCTGTCTAGAGGCACCGTGGATGTTTTGATAAAATGGGATTTTGAGGATATGGGGATATAAAGGATAGGAAGCTCTCGTGCTCTGTATCGATTTAGCATCATTTCGTCTCATTGCAATTGCATCTATATTCACAATACCTATTTACAGCAATATCCTGGAAGTCTTCTGTTCCACCGCCACACCACCCCACCAGCCACAATGCAGAACCATCATCACCAGCACTACTTCCAGTCCGAAGAGCGGTACGATGCTCTGGCTGGCGCTCCACCAGCATACACCAACTTTGCCAGTCCATCCTATCAGGCCGTCTCCGACTCCAAGCATAGACACGGCAGGCCAATCCTCTTCCCCCAGCAGCTGGTCTTCACCTACCGCGTGGGGCGCTCGCACTCGCACCTCGGCGAGGTCAAGGACCAGCCCCTCTTCCTCGTCAGGATCCCACGCTGGTCCATGGGCTGGTCCGACATCGTCCTGCTCAGCGGCACCGACAAGCTCGACGCGCCCCTCGCCTCGGCTGGCGTCGAGAAGGGCAGCAAGACAACCCGCACCGCCCTCAGGGTCATGCCCCACCGCGGCAGCGCCCTCCAGCACCCCTTCGAGACGAGCATGGACGGCAACTACAAGTCCAAGCACCACTTCGCCGTCCCCGTGGGCGCCGACGGCCACCTGGAGACCTTCGAGTGGCGCCAGAGCAAGGGCAGGATGGTCAAGGACCTCGTTGGCGGCTTCCAATTCGGCCTCAAGCTCGTGCGCCTCCACGGCCCTCCCGCGGGCTCGTCGTCCAGCGCACACACCGGCGGCAGCGACGATGACGAGGCGGGCGGCGTCACGAGCGACGGCAGGTCTGTCGTGGCGGTCTTTGCCGGCGAGCGCTGGCGCTACAACAATGCCAAGTTCCGCTTCCACAACGAGGGCTCCACCGGCGAGCTGGGCGAGCTGTTCGAGATTGTCGCCGTCATGTCCTTTATCCGCCTGTTTGAGATGCAGATGGCGCAGGGCTCGTCCATTGCCAACAGCTCATCCGCCGCGGCCGCATCGTCGTCTGCGGCTGCAGCTGCGGTGTAATCATCACCATCTCTTCATGAGCAGGGGTGCCACCTCTCCGGTTGTTTGCGTCCTTCTATTCTCTTCATTCATGCATTTTCTTTTGTTATAACTGCACTGCGAGCTTGAATTTCCTAGTTTGGTCATATTAGCGAGCGACAGGCGTTAAAAGCTTTGTTCTTATGATATCAAGATGTTCTCGTGATTCCAAGTCCACTCTTCGTTGTGACATGTCCCAACCAGGCGTTGTGTCTTCATGCATGAAACTTGGGTTAATTTCCCTCATCCGGAACCTTATATTCGACCAATCGGTACCCCTGGCTCCTTTTCGATGCATCTACTCCATAGGCGGGAGACAGAAGCAATGTAGTGTAATCAAGCAGGCATTGAATCTACGTGCATCTAGGCGATAGGATGATCGATGTGGTTAGGCGTCGATCTCCTGGGAGTCAATGCCACGTCTCCATATACCTAGCACTTCATATGTCGGACTTCTAGTGCGCTATAGCTCACCTTGCGCGAGCCGTCCATTGGCGAGAGAGACTGATGACTGGCAGGAGATCCACATCGGTGGGCAAAACATGCTTTCTCTTGAGGAAGCCAATCGACCCCGTGGATCCGTTGGGTAGGTGACGGGCGGGCGGGTCTGAGACTCTAGATGTGACACGTACCTTCGAAATCCCGCATCCAGGAATCCTATATTCCAATCACTGTTTTGGGAGAATCATGCTGGGTCAAAACTGTGGGGTCCGGAGTACTTGGGATGTGATTAGTGACAAGGGCTTCCATGGTATCCTGCGGTATGAGTAAGCTCTCACCAATAGGCCGGCGGGATAGCACAAGAGAACCTGGCGGGATGCTGGCGTTGATTACGTTGAGACATTGCATCTGTTGCGGAGGTGGCTGGATGGAACTGATGAGTTAGTAGGAGTTAGATTGTGACAACTTCGCAAGTAAAATAAGGATTCTGTGTGGGATTTTGGATTAGCTGAGCATATGACTCCCTGTTGGCGAGTTGGACACAATTTGCACTACCAATATAGTTCATACAAATAGGACTTTGGAAGATATAGGATAGAGTTTTATTCTTATAAAATAGGCCTCATCTAGAACAAGACGGATACTTGCCGCCATAGAAATCAGGGCGCCCAGAGCCAAGAGCTATATACAGAAAATGGTTGAAAGATTGCGAATATATACATAGCATCAGACGCTCAATGTGGCAAAGCGCTCCTTGTCCTCCAGAGGTCTGTCTCTCCAGGAAATAGGGCCTGCGAAATCCGGGTTGCGGAATTTCTGGGTCCATTTCCCTTGTGGTGGCGGCCTCCCCTCGATGAATTTGATATCATAGCTGACCAGAATGTGCACAAGCACCATTTTGATCAAGACGGAGGCGAAGTGGCGCCCAGGACAAGCATGCCTTCCTAGGCCAAAGAGCAGGTTCTCTGAGCTGGCTTGGCCAAATGTTAGCTGGTTCTCCATACCCTCTTGCTCTCTTCTTGCCTTGTCATATCGGAAGGCGTCAAACTCTGTGGCGTTGGGTAGGATGTTGGGGTCGAGGTGGCGACCGTGGGAGATGACGCCAACGGAAGTACCTTTGGGGATGAATGTGCCGTCACTGAACATGAAGTCCTGGACGGCGAGACGCTCCATCTTGACTGCGCTCATGGGCGTCAACCGAGATGATTCTCGAATGAAGCTGTCCAGCTTTGAAAGGCGGTCAATGTTGGCTTTCGTCCAAACTTTGCCGGCGGCCTGTGACCCCATCACCTCGTAAATCTCGTCTCTAAGTACGGCGTGGATGTCAGGATGGCGGCACAAATCGAATATGCATTCCGTGAGGGTGACAGTTGGCGCGTGTATAGCGGTTACGTTGATGTGAATCATTCGCTGCAGTAGCAGCTCAGGATCGCGTTTCTCGGGAGGCGTGATGTCTAGGAGCCACTGCACTGCATCATTTGGCTTGTTCATTGCATATTCCTTGGGAGATGTAGACATCCGGTATAGTCTGCTCTTGATCAGCGGGACCAAAAGCCTCCGAGCGACTTCCGACTGGGCCCGGTGATCTGTGTTCATACGCATCTTAAGCGATTTAAACATCTCTGGCACATTCCTCAGCATAGCAGCGGCATCGAAGGTCGCTTTGGTATAGGTTGCCGAATAGTGTAGGAACTCGTCATTCCTACATAGCTCTGTGCCGACCATCATCCTGTTGGCAACTCTGGTGATGACTTGAGAGCACAGCGGATAGACAGTGGCCGTCTTCCAATCCTCTGCGCGACCAAGGTCCAAGTCGAAAGCGAGCTGTGTCTCGGATGCCAAGTCAGGAATAAGCCGGGGAAGACCCTGTGTGAGGCTCTTACGGACCACGTCGAAGTGGTAGTAGTCGTTTAGCAGCTTGGGGTGGAAGGTATGTTTGATCTGGAAGATGATGTTGGCGGCTGCAGGCTGGCTGAGTTTGTTCTCTGGCATCTTTCGAATCTCGTCCAACAGACTTGGGGCGGCCATGAAGTAGACCTGGGTCGGCGTTCGCAATAGGAAGTGTTTGCCATGCTTTGAGAACTACGACATATGTCAGCGAGGCCGAGCTATGCACTTTTTGGGCGAACCGACCTGATTATAGCCCTTCATGATTGCGCTGAGGCTATCGTTCAGGAAAGCCTGTACATCAGAGGCGTCGCCAGCCTTCCCGGGCTTGTCGCTGATCCGTAGAAACGGGACGTTGGGAAGACGTTCCGGCTTGCCATACCAAATCCATATTGCAATCACCCCAACTACGGCAGCAAAAAGGGCAATTTGAGGCTGGACGGGACCGCACTCCCACATTGTTGCGCTATGTTGGTTCTTTGGGCAAATGCGTGACGAGCTGATGTGATTTCTGACGGTAGTTGACTAACGGGACATTATCAGCTATTCACTCATGCAATGCGCGTCTGTATAATTATCATTTTCTAGTTGATTGCAAAACTGATCTGATGGGATGATATGTTTACTTGCTTGGAGCGGCGAGCTCCGGGTGTAAAGCGCCGAGAACACCGAGTAGGCCGATCCCGAGCTCGGTCCGTTCAGTCAGCCCTTGACCACGCACAAACGCGGCTACGATTGGAATGCTCCGTTGAATGGAAGGCCCAAGTCAAGCGAGAGTTGATCGACGTCCAACGCAAAAAGTGATAAGCCTTCATCCTCCCCTGATTTATACGGCCCACATTCATGGCCCCCTTCAGTCTCCGTCCCTACATCCCCCCAGCCTGAGCCTAGTTCTCTATAATGAACAGGTACAGGTGCGTTTGGGCCGAGGCTACCATGAGGCGGCAATGAAAAGCTCCGTGCAACGTGGACAAAGGCCATGAGCTCTCGCAATGCCACAGCTTTGCTTGATCTCTGCGTTGATTCCGGCCAGCAGCTGAGAAGGCCGTCAACGGCCCGCCAAGCTCTGCAGGCTGCTGGGCTCTGTCGTGTTTTGGCACTTAGCCCCTTGAGCACCAGCTCAGCTACAGTCCATTGAAAGTAGGTGGCGCTCAGCCAATGCCACTGCCTAAAGCCACATGATTTTTGTAAGTTTCTAGATAGTTCTAGTACGTGTGCCCCTAACTGTAGGACCCAGTCCTCAGACATCTGAGCTGATGATGCGAGGAGCAGGTAACCCCGTTTCGCAATCATCATGACCGCCGTATCAGCCGCAAACGCTCCCAAGTTGGTGTCACGCCCTGGTCCCCAGAAGTACTTTTGCTTCAGACTCCTTCTCAAATGCTGAAGCCTTGCTTCTAGGTCGGTCTGGGTCATGCTGCCAGGTCTTCCAAGCCGCTGTTGCTGTTCGTCACGCTTCAGACGATCAAACGACTTGGTAATCTCGTATTGCATCAGGGAGAAGGTCAAGTCTGTGAAGCCGGACCGCCCATGTGCGGGTTCGTTGCTCGCAGCACCCAGCTCCGAATCGTTGACGTTCAGAGGTAGTCTTGCGTCAGAACCAAGTGCTTGTATAACGGAGAAACATGTGAGAATAGACTCGTCGGGGTGATCGACCAAAACGACAAACTGCCACCAGAGACGTCGCCGCAACTCAAGTTCGAGTTGAGACATGGCAGTATTGGAATTGGCCGGGTCACGGTGCAGCTGCATCCGAGTGGCCTGAAAGATGCTCATGGCTGCAATATTGCCGAACCGGCTATCTTCCTTGTACTTGAGGAAATACAGGAATAAGAGGGTCGCTTGCAGAGTCCGTAGTTGCGCATCCGAGAGAATGTTGGCTGCTACAAGGGCCTTCTCTGTATGCGACAAGCATGCTTGCAGGGCATCCTCTCGATCTGATTCCAGCTGCAAGGCGACTTCATCGTCCGTCATAGAAGCTAGGGCTAAGAGACAAATAGCCTCTACCAGGGCAATACTAGAGTGATCTAGCTCCGAGGTGTCTGGCGCTTCCGTGAGCATCATCCTTTCTACCGTAGGTGTATGTAGGACCTTGAGTAGCGGGTCAACATTCTCAACGTATTTCGACCAGCACAATCGACGGGTTTCAAGAGGCAGAACTGGCGACCAGCCCAAGGTGGCACCTTTGTGGTATGGGGCCTGATTCTGATCCTCCGTGGGATTGGACATCTCCGATAGTTGAGGCCAATGCTCTAGATCGTCGCTCTGCTTCGGGCTGAGGCAACTCCACAGCATCTGCGAACCGTCGAGGTTGAGATCTGGCGTAAGCTGTGCCTCTGTCTCAAAGGGTTCTGTGTTCTGAGGATTGGGAATCGCTGAATCATTGTGTTGGTCATTGTTCGCGCTGCAGGTCGCATCGTTGGGGGATTCTTCGGCGTTTGAGTCGCTGTCCGCATCGATGCGAGTAATGACTTTCTGCAGAAGACACTCCAAGCGATCAAGGCGGCTTAGAACAGACTGCTCTGACGAGACGGAACTGGCTGCTTTTGGCTGCCACCGTTGCCTTTCCTTCTCTACCCTCTTAGGCCTGTTGACAGTGCGTATCTGTGATGGGTATTGGCACTCGACTTCGGCTATGCAGCAGTTTCGGCAGGGAAGTATCTTGTCGCATTTCACCTTGCGATGGCGGCAAGTTATGCAAGCCGTTTTGTACTTGCGCTGGGTGGACTGCATTCTGCGTACTGGATGATGGAATTGAAGTTGAAGAAGACCAAAATACAGGACGACTTCGGCCGGTGAATCTTATTATCTTGGGTCTTATCACGGAGTGCGGGGATTGTGGAGTTGGATCTGGTGGTCACAGGGGACAGGGATTTTCTTCCGCATTGCCAGTCAACTTCATGCTCGCTCGGGTGTATCTTAGATAGATATAAGTGACAAACGATAATTACCGGCAGCTTGGTAATGCGTCTTTATAAGCGAGTGCTTGCTATTGATGCTTTAATCCTTGAGTGAACAGCATGGTGATGTCTTGGGTAGGCATGAATCATGACTGAGCTTCACCCTGCACGGTAACCGAAGGTAAAAGACTAACCAAGCGATAGATCTATACCAGTGCCAGATGCTATCCGATGTGTCGAATCAAGTAATGACAATTGACTGTTGCATAAGCAGGACGTCTCTCCTCGCTATTGGCCAAGTACATCGCCCATATCTCAGTATTACCTGTGCTGTCGGTGTTCTCGGTGTTCTCGGTGCTGTCGGCTTTGTCGGGTCCTGGTCTCTCGGCAGAAAGAACTGTTCTCTAGTGATTTGAATGGAGAGCCATGATAGTCTTTTGTCAGCAACTATATCGAGACCCTCTCTCTTAACTGGCAGATTTTCTTCTCAGTAGGCTGATGAGTGCCCTGTCATACGTTGCAAATTGCTTTTATTGGCAGTTATGGCTCAGGACAGGTACGCCGGGTATCCCCGGTTTCCGGGACGAAGAAGCGTGGTACATTCAGCTAATGGAATGGTTGCCTGCACCCAGCCCTTGGCGGCAGAAGCTGGCCAGAGGATCTTGAAAATGGGAGGCAATGCTGCGGATGCCGCCATTGCAGTGGGTAAGTCTTGATAATGAACGGATCGAGATCTCGAAGTCTCCAGGCAGCTAGCTGACATGGACAACTAAAAACATAGCCGCTGCCATGAACGTGACCGAGCCTGCATCGACTGGACTGGGTGGCGATATGTTTTGTCTCTACTTTGACGCTGCCACGGCCAAGGTCTCAGCCCTCAACGGCTCTGGTCGAAGTGCAAAGAACAGCAGCCTCGCCCGGGTTAAAAACGAACTGGGTCTAACAGCGGAGAGCAGAGGAAAGATCCCTATAAACAGTCCTCTGGCTGTAACGGTCCCTGGTGCGGCAGCAGGATGGGTAGACGCATTCGAGAGATTTGGCAGCGGCAAGTTGACGCTCGCACAAGTTTTAGACCCCGCCATCGAGCTCGCAGACGATGGATTCCCTGTCAGTGAGATTTCGGCACATATGTGGAAAACAAACGAAAGTGATTTGAAGAAGGCCTCCGACAACTACATGGGTATATTGAAGCAAGATGAGAGTGCCGATGGTCAGGCCCGAGCGCCTCGAGCTGGCGAAATCTTTCGCAATCCCGACTTGGCCAAGACACTGAGGACTCTTGCATCGGAGGGCAAGGAGGGCTTCTACAAAGGTTGGATTGCCAAAGCCATTGTCGACACTCTCAAGGACAAAGGAAGCCACCTGGAACTTTCTGACCTGGAAGACCACACTGCTCACGGCACCGAAGCCCCCGAGGCCATCTCCCTCAAATTTGGTGGCTTTGGGGTTGGGTCCGACAAAGACAAGTGCGTTGAACTGTGGGAACATCCTCCCAATGGCCAAGGCATTGTCGCACTCATGGCGTTGGGCATTCTAGAGCAACTGGAGCGAGCCGGCAAGATCCCAACTTTTGGGCTAGACGATCATAACACGTCTACATACCTTCACGCTGTCATTGAAGCCCTCAGAATCGCCTTTGCTGACGCTGTCTGGTGGGTGACCGATCCAGAAACCAGCCCCATCTCGCCAGCTCAAATGATCTCTCCAGAGTATCTCGCGACACGGGCGAAGCTATTCAACAGCGACAAGGCAGGCGTATTTTCTGAAAGCCAGTTTGGACCCAGCCCTGCTCAGAACCACAGCGATACCGTCTACTTTGCGGTGACAGATCGCGATGGCAACGCCATGAGCTTCATCAATTCTGTTTTTCGCGAGTTTGGCTCAGGTATTGTGCCGACAGGATGTGGCTTCACCCTACAGAACCGCGGAGGTGGCTTCGATCTTGGGCCGGAGGACCACCCCAACATTTACGCTGGGGGAAAGCGTCCCTATCACACCATCATTCCGGGTCTCGTGACACACGGCGACGGCGCAGCTCGCCAGCTGGGATATGTGTATGGTGTGATGGGAGGTCTGATGCAACCCCAGGGCCACGTTCAAGTTCTCTTGAACACTGAGGTATTCAAGATGAACCCGCAGCAAGCCATCGATGCCCCCAGGATATGCATCGCTGCCGCAGTGAAAGACCAGCCGACGGTCATTTTTGTGGAAGATGGGATTAGCGAGGGTGTCGTGGAGGAACTCCGGGCCAAAGGCCATGATATCAAGGTAATGAAGGAGTGGGCACGGGTCTGGTTTGGGCGAGGCCAGATCATCAAGCAATCCATTGATAAAGATTCTGGCAAGCGTGTGTATCACGCTGGAAGTGATGGGAGAGGTGATGGTTTGGCAATGCCAGTGTAAAGGATACAATGATAGCACGATTACCTGTGCTTTGCCAGTATAGTTTATATATGTCATCTGCTTTTCTGCAACTTGGGCAATGCTCTGATCCCATGCAACCTCCAAGTCCAGCTCACTACGTGTCATCCTAAGGCAAATGCGTGGCCTTAATAGAGGACAACAGACTATAAGCCCACTGATAATGAATATGTTTGGCAGTGCAGCCTACGGGATACCTGTTACAAGTTCAACCCCAACGCCCAGCTCTACGGGCCTAATGTTGGTCGATTTGCATTAGTACCCAAACTCTTGCCGCGAAGAAATTCATGGGAGGAGGTAGGTCTAGAATCCAAGCCCGACTGTTCATTTCAAGACACACTGACTAAAATCTAAGCTGCAGGCAAAGGCACAATGTCTTGTTCCATGTGGAGCGGCGTTGTGCCAATCTTGAGAATCGGCATAGTTGCCACTCTTTCCCAATTATGCACAGCCATTCCTTGCTCCAAAGACATGCGCACCTCCTCAGATCCACGAGGGACAACCTCGTCGATGTACTCGTTTGCGAATTCTTCCCTGGTCAACTCTCCTTCACGAACCCTCTTAATACCCTTGATTACGTTGAGAATATCCTGGAGGGAGTGATTCAATCCTTGAGCGCGATCTGTACAGTCCGTAAGCTCATATTTGAGGCACAGGTACACGTTTGTGAGAACTTACGTGCTGTCATGGAATGCGCCGAATCGCCCGCCAGCAAGATTCTACCGCCTCGGTGATCCCAACGGCGTGTCTCCCATGTGCCGTACCTGTCTGGGCTAATGTAGGTACCTTCAGGCATCCATTCAATACCGGAGCGGAATGGATCGATAAAGGGCTTCCCTGCAGCCTTGACAATCTCAAAGCGCTTCTCAGGCGAGTCATCCTCTGGCTTGATATCGCTACGCACACCCATGAAGACCTGGAACTTCCACTCCTCTGGCTTCTTATCGTCCGAAATGTCAAGAGCTGAGCGAGATATGTCATTAGCAGTGCACATTTGTCCGGACGGCCAGACCGGGACCACTCACGTATCAATCCATAGTAAGTACCAGTCGGGTGACATGCAATATCTAGGAAACCTCCAAGCTGCTTAAGGAGAGTTTTCGCTTGCTCTGTTTCGTATGTCATCCAGAAGTTGTTAAGAATCAGTCCAGGCAGTGGCTTCCACTCCCCGTCCTCGGTACCGTTGAAGAGAAAGTTCCTCGTGGATGATCTGCTGCCGTCACAACCAATAAGAATGTCTCCACAAGCCTTGGTACCGTCTGTAAAAATGGCCTCAACACCATTGTGAAGCTCATTGATCGTCTCTAGCGATTTGTTGTACTGCACCGGTATCCCCTCAGCGAGGAGGGCCCGAATCTTACGGTGACTGAATCGGCGAGCAGGGCCCAGGGGAATCTCCTTGATGATCTCGCCGGTCTCGCCATTGTGGAAAAGCACGAACTCGGCTGGCTTCTTCTCCTTGCTTTCCACGACCTGTGCCGTACGAAGGCGCTTGCCCATGTCATCGGGATACAGGCTAAGATACTCAACCGCCCAATGAACAGTGATGCCCCAATCCCGTTGTGGAGTTGCGGGACCCCTCTTGTCGAAGATTTCATATTCGATCCCTTGCTGTACATAGTTAGGATCCTGAAGACTAGAAGGAGAAACTGAAACAAACCTTGGTAAGTCCGTGGGCCAGCGAAAGACCAGCGACCCCTAGGGGAGGTATGATTAGCCAGTCGGCGTCACGCGGGGTATACCAACTTACCAGAACCAATAATTATGACCTTTTGCACCATTTTGTTCTTAATGGACGGCAGTAATTACTAAAAGCAATCCTTGAAACGAATTCCGCCGGATTTCAAACGTATTGAAGCTATTGCCGGACTTTACTACCTCGTCATTCAACTTACCATTAATATCCATAGACTCTTGTATATTACTTCTTCGTATCAAATGAAAATAAAAGAGTGAATGATTGTACCCGCCACGAATCTAGTCACGCGGGGTATAGAGAAAGGGCCGAGAACCCCGACCACCGACGTGGCCGAGCACCCCGACACCACCGACCACGTCAAGGCCGATGGAGCCGTAGTCACTAACTTGCTAGCCCTTATACTGTTATTGCTGAGCCTACAGATAATGAGCCTGCAGTCAATATAAACTCAAGAAGCGCAATTGTGCGTGGCTTGACGCTCATTGATCGCTTCTTCGTGCCCCTACAATGTCTATAGAGGAGACAGTCAAGAAAGCTACTGACCAGATCTTAGATCTGTGTCGAGTGCACAACTCATATCCCATGTGGACAGTCACAGATAAGGTGTCCAAGCTAAGCCCGAACCCTCGCGCCAAGCCTGTCAAATGGTCATGGAACGACATGCGGAAGATCCTGATGGACACAGCCGCCATCGTCCCCGAGTCCATGGCAGAGCGCAGGGCCATGATGATGGTCAATCCTGGAATCCGTATGTTCCTAGACCCGGGTGCCATTAACACCTTCAACAATCTATCGCTGACTGGACACTCCTAGCGAGCGGCGGTGGCCCTTCCCCATACACAACTGACACGCTGTACGCCGGATTCCAAACCGTTCTCCCGGGAGAGACAGCGCCGGCGCACAGGCACATGGCCTACGCTGTTCGACTCATTCTCGAATCTGAGAAAGGATTCACTTCTGTTGCAGGCCACAAAATCTATCTAGAGCCTGGTGATCTAGTCTTGACGCCTTCGTGGCAGTGGCATTATCATGGCAACGATGGCAGCAAGCCGACCATCTGGGTGGATTGCCTGGATATCCCGGTCCATGTGTTTGGCCGCATAAACTTTCTTGAGTTGTACGAGGCGCCCAAGGTCCCTGATCTGTGAGTGGCGAGCTTATGACTCTTATGAAACTACTCACTAATGCGACCCTCATCAAGGGTAACGGAGGGTAGTCCATTCCACTTCAAATGGACGACAGCCTTGGAAGCATTGCAGAGCCAAGACAAACCTCACATGGTTTATAACTATCAAACAAATGGCAATCACTTCTCGAAAACCATTTCCGCTCAGGCTGAGAGGATTCAGAAGGGGTATAGCACACCACCGTTTCAGGAAACCTGTTCATTTATATATGTTGTGAACAGCGGAAGCGGTAGCACCAAGATTAAGACACCTTCTGAGGAGATCACCGTTGATTGGCAGGAGAAGGATGTCTTCGTTGTTCCTGCATGGTCATGGGTGGAGCACAGGGCTGGGGATGCTGCAGATGCATACCTGTGCGCGTTGACGGACAGGGCTCTGAATGAGAATCTAGGCTTGTACAGAAAAACGTATCCTAGCAAAAAGTAGTTTGCAAAACGCAAGAAACACTTTTGTGTCATGATCTTCGATGGTTCTCACTAATGAGGTTGTGCTACCGCTCCGTGTTATCCAAGAGTGCATGTCTCTGAACCAGATAAAGGATCACCGTCGCACACTCTTGCTCGTAGCATGGCGGAGGACTATTTACATCGTCAGTGTAATGTCAGATCCAGGAGAAAAAAAATATGACGCTACATTTGGCCTGCCACGTCCACAGAAGTGGTTAAGTCCTTTGGAAATTTCGACCACCGTTGAGTTGTAGCGAGCAGCCAAAGCTTCTATACGAAAGGGTACAAGTATGACATCACCAAGAAACACTTTATTATGATCCTTTGCATTTATCGGCAGCCAATGGTATCACAATAAGTTATCGGCAGCCAATGGTATCACAATAAGTGAAAGGCTTTCATTGGCACCAAGTGTCTGAATTAGCGTCAACTATACAATACAGCGTCAACTTAGAACATAATTTGAAACAGCCGGTGTCAATAACAAGCGACAGCACAAAGCGCATGCTAAGATCTTGTCAATGTCACAAAGTAGGTGCCGGGACACCCTCAGCAATCTCTTTCTGAGCTCAGATGGCAGCATGGTCATGAGTCTCGAATGGCAGCACACAAGACATGAGGCCTACGCCCACCCACATGGCACCAGCAATATAGATTGGCACAACCGAAAAGTCCGTATAAGTTCCGATCAGGCTGGCGAAGAGTCCACCGAGCCGCAAAAGACCAGCTGCGATGCCACAGGCCATACCACGAAACGGGGCGGGGAACGACTCGGGCGTGAATGCGAAAAGAATCGCGTACTCTAATGAGGTCAGAGGCCGGGCATCAAAGATGGGCAAAAATACAGTGATTGCTTGCTTACCGAGGTTTCCAACCATCCCAGTGACTGAAGAAAAAGCCAAGTTGGCCGCTGGTGTCCGCGCCGCAGTATAGGCAAAGAGAAACGCTCCAGTGGCGACAGAAGAGATCGCCATGGCATAACGTCTTCCTAACTTGGTCTGAACCAGCGCAGCAGCTAGAGCCGGACCAGCCATGCCGACGGCGGACTGGATGCAGTAGCTTCGGTACGTGGCATTCAAGGATGAGTCTTGCACAAATCGCTGAGCAAGATAGGTTGGGAGGAAGTTGAAGTAAAGAGGGTACGAAATGCCAATGGTCATCCAAATGGTCCAAAGAATGGTTGTGTGCTGGATCAAGGGCCTTGTGGTGAAGAGCTGTCGGATGTTGCTGAACTTGAAGTCGGAGATGTTCTCTTTGAGAATTTGCTTTCGTGTGAGTCCAACTCGTGAGCTGTCGTCCCCTGCAGTCATATTTCCAAGACGTATGTCAATGTCATTAAGCATGGCCAAAGTTAAAGGCTCGGGCTTTCCGTTGCGGCGGGCGACGTAATTGACAGCCTCGACGGCCTCGGCATCGCGTTTCTTTGATAGGAGATATCGCGGAGACTCGGGCATCTTGAAGACGAGAATGCGTACCAAGGAGAAAGCCACCGCCGCCGCACCCAGAGTGAACATGGTGTATCGCCATCCCATGTTATCCTCGCGTCGACAAGTTCCGGGCATACCGTCAGCTGGGCAGGAAAAGTTGGCGATGAACCCCCATCCGATAAGCGACACGAGTAGCTGGCCAAGGATCCACCAGGTCGAGAGCGCCGTCAGAAGCCACTGGTGTGACGCAGGGACAAATTCGAGGAAGATCATGTTGTCAACGGGCACGTTGCCCCCAGCAGCCGTCCCGATGACAGCCCAGAGAGCACTGAACGTGATGAAGTTATGGCTAGCTCCGGCACCAAGAGCAAAGATACCACCGATCAACAGGGTGGCCATGAAGGCAGGCTTTCGTCCAATAAAGTCGGCCGAGGTCGACCAGAAGGTAGCGCCGAGGATGAGACCGACATAGTAGGCCATCGAACTGAAGGTTACCGGGGGTCCACGTGAGAACTCGAGGGCGACAGATGGCTGGACGGCACCGATACCTTGAGACCAGCTATGTGACATGTCAGACTCAGTATCGTAAACAACAAACATGAGCATTACCCACAAATTGTCAATGGCGCCGCCGCTGCCGCAGATGATGAAGAGTTCCCACTGGTAACGGCCCATGCCAATGTCCTCAAAGCATCTTCCCACAAGCTCCGACTTCAGTCGGTACGAATCAGTGACGGATGAGCCGTAGAATTGCTCAGCTACACGGTCACCCTCGTACTTGTCAGTCTCGCCCACAGTCACCGAGGGTGAACGTAGTTCCGAGCTGGGTGCGGCATCAATCGTATCTTGGGCACCAGGGCCCTTCTTCTCAGGAGACGTCATTTGTGACATGGCCAGTGGTCTTACCAACGACTTACCAGCGGTTGCAGGCTGCCTGAAGTGGCTATTAAATCCTCGTTGCGGATATGGGGAAGTGACCATGTACATGTACTCCGCGTACCTCCTGAGCCCGGTTCGACGTTCAGATGCTTTCACCTCTAGATAAGGGAGTTTGTCAATATTGGCACTACGACGGCGGTACCCACTGATCGTGGCGGGATAGTTTCCCACAATCTCGCCCCCCTGCACGCCAGATGAGATCCATTTGAAGCGAGATAAGCTTCACCGGAGGACTCGGTCTTGCAGCGACGGGCCGACCATGTGTGTGCATACAGTGAGCGGCTGCGGCTCTATATCTCATCTACTTTTGCCATTTACACTCTACCTCGTCAAGTCTTATCAGAGCCTACGGGACACCATCACCGACCATGTCATCGTCTCTGGTTCGTACCGCCAATGTTCCTGGCGATGGACGCCCCATGACAACCTTTTCAGACCTTTCTGTCATTCCCGTCCCACCAACCCAACCTACTGTCTATCTTCTCCGCACAGCCGGCCAGCTGGGAACGCCGCCACGGAGCTCTAAGCCTGTGTCATCGCCACTCCCAAACACATTTGCAGAACAGGCAGCCAACGCGTTTCAGAATGTCTCAGCGTGTCTAGCGGTCGCGAACGCTGCTCCATCAGATGTATCAAAGTTGAACATCTACGGGGTTAATCTCACCGAAGCTCTCAGGGACATTGTTGCCGCTGCTGTTCGGGACTTTTTCGGTGACAGTGGGCATGCACCACCCAGCGTCCTTATTGGCGTTTCAGCACTCGCTATTCCTGGTTTCCTTATCGAAGTGGAGGCCGAGGCTGCGATTGAGGTAGATTAGCTGAGTTGGCCGAGAACACCGACTGGGCCGACTGGTCAGTCACTGCGGGGTGCATCTCCTGTTTACGAGGTGTTGGCGGGCTTCTCTCCACGCTCGACGTGATTGAACCAAGGAAATGAGGCACCCTTTTCAAATACACGATAGCTTTTAGCAATACCCAATCAGAAAACACTTTACCCCACGAACTCAAAAGTAGACATTCCAAGGTCCGAAGTTTATTTAGCGGCGATTGGACAACTAAGCAGTAAGGTAGCAGCTGAACATGGTATCGAGTCTGTAACCGCTGTAGCTTTAGCTTATATTTTATCTAAAACCCCTAATATCTTCCCTCTTGTTGGTAGACGGAAGGTCAGGTATTTATAAAACAATATCCAAGCTCTAAAGCTTAAACTAACTGATAATTAAATTGAATACCTGGAAAGCATTAGGCTATTTAAGCTAGGGTCTCCTAGGAAGTTTATTAATAAGAACCCGAAAGTTTCCAGGAAAGCCGGTCAGATCCTAGCTCAATCAGGACATATCTTATTTATATAATCCTCTCGCTCTATTGGATATAAAAGATAGTATGTTAAAGTGTAACAGGTTGGGCGACTTATACTAGACGGAGGTCTAGAGTAGGTTAGAAATATAAGACTAATAAGAGTTATTCTAAGTGGGATAATTAAATTATCTTAAGTTCTATTAAATTATATAGCCTATATATAAAAGATATTATTATATAATACTAAACTATATAATTAAATAAGTATTTAGTAAACTACTCCTAATATTATTAATCTAAAAATTTCTATAATAGTAATTTCTATATTATATTATTAAATATTAAAAATTTAAATTAATCATTTTAGTTATAAGTATATAACTCCCCGTTGGCGAGTTGGACAACTAACCTCCCCTATAGTTTGCACTATCGATGTAGTTCACGCAAGTAAGACTTTGGAAGATATAGGATAGAGTTTTATTCTTATGAAACAGGCCTCGTCTAGAACAAGACGGATACTTGCCGCCATGGAAATCAGGGCGTCCAGAGCCAAGAGCTATATACAGAAAATGGTTGAAAGATTGCGAATATAGATAACTGAAGCATCCTCCTCGTAAAATCTCTTGATTCTCCCAGCGAGTCAATTTTTCTCCCCGTTCCGGGACAGATAGTCTTCGAGCGTAGTCGCTTACAGACCAGTCGTGGAGCCGGCAGGTCCGAAGCGGATGTTGGACCAGGTGACGAAGCTAGAAAGGGTTCAGGTTAGCAAACATGGGTTTTAATATCATACTCGAGATGAGGGCTTTCTTACGAGTCGGGGTAGTTGGCGACAACCTCGGAGGGAACACCAGAGTTGGCAGGGCAGTCGCCACGCTTGGAACCCAGGCTGGTGGAGTCCTTGGGCCAGACACCGTCGAGCCAGAGCATGTTGGCGTAGTGCTGGAAGAAAGAGATACTGTGTTAGCAAAACTATCCGGATCAAGATCGTATGAGAAAGTAGGGGAGCTTACGTCGGCCCAGATGGACAGGACCAGAACATGGGGCTTAGAGAGAGCGTCGGAGATGGCAGACCATCCACCGACCTCGGAGTAGCGGTCGTAGTCGCCAAAGACGTTGAAGACGGTGCTGCAGAGGGCGTCGTTGATCTCGCTGCTGTCGGGGAGGCCGGCGTGGGTGGGGGCGGGGATGTCGATGCGCTTGCCGCCCTGGACGAAGAATTGCTTGAGGCCGCTGGTGGTGAAGGATGTGACGACGCTGGAGATGCTGTTAGCCACATGCTGTTGCGACTGGTAGAAGGAGAGATGTAAGACTTACGTGAACTTCGACTTCGTGTCGACGATCTTGCCAGCGCCGTAGAAGTCTTCGTTGCCCATGCGGTATGGGTTGTAGTCACAGCCGTTGGCGTCACAGTCGCCAGCAAAGCGGTCCTCAGAGTAGGTACCGCCGCAGTTGGGAGCAGTGCAGATGTGGAAATCGTTGTTCTCACATGCGTGGGGGGTCAGAGCAAAGGAGTGAGAGTTGGACTCCCAGATGTCGATCTCGGCACAGCAGGCACCGCGCTGTCCAACACCAGCGTTCTCATCACTGTCAGAAGGCTCCCAGCCCTCGTAGTTGGCCTACGGTGAATCGAGAGGTTAGCTCTGGGGGTCCTAGAGAGAAAAGTCTGGATGACTTACAAGACCGCCGATGTACTTGAGATCACGGGCGCACTGGGAATCACAGTAACCAGTACCGTACTTGGCACCGGCCTTGTTGTTGGGGTAGCTGGCCATGCCACCGTCTTCCTCCATGGCGACAAAGTAGAGGGCACTGTTGAGACCACACTCAACGGTTGAGAGATCGACATCGAAAGCCAGCTCGTTGCCAATCAGGTTGAACATCTCGTACTTGGACTCAGAGTTCAGGAGGTAGGTTCGGGAACCGATGTTCTTGCCGTAGGCGTGATCCTGAACAAACTTGAGGGTCAAGGCATCGCTGCTAGTAGTGATACCGTAGGTTCCAGAGTAGTCGGCACCCTCAAGAGCGCAGTTCTGGGCACAGTCTTCGTTGCTGCTGCAAGCGCTGGTCCACTTGTTGCCGTCGTAGCAGTTGGTGCCGTCTAGAAGGATGGTTAGTACTGGTCCGTGATACTGAAGGATTGATACGTTGGTGCTTCTCACCCTTGTCGGTCCAGCGCCAGTTGGAGTCAATGACGATCGAGCCGCTGACGTTGGAGCACGAGTTGGCACCTGTGCACTTCTTCCATGTAAGGGAAGGGTGAGTCTCGGCGGTGTTGGTACCAGCCTTCTGGGCCGCAGCCGCAGAAATAAGGGAGAGAGCAACAAGAGAGAGCATTGTATCCGAGTTCTGAAATCGATGATACTGGAGAATGAGATGTTGGTGGATGAGTGTCTGGAGTTGAAGGACAGAGGGGCCGGACGGAAGCCATATTTATATTCGGTTCGGTTTCTGATACATAGGGCATCAAACACTTCGGATTCAACTCCAAACGGAAGACACAAGCCGCAGGAGGTCAAGAGAAGTCTCAGCATTCGCTTTCTCTTCCCGTCTTCCCGGGCCGTCGAGCCCCTCATTGCTCCCTCTCTCTCCTTCAGCGAGAGTGAGACCACACGACAAGTTGGGATCCACAAGCTGTGTGGGTGCAGGTCACCCAGCAGATCTCTTCCCTAAGCGCTAGACGCACTCAAGCCAGGAGACTCGAGAATGGTGGCAGCCTTCCTAAAACGGACTGATCAAGCTTTGGTCCGTTGTGGGGGAGTTTGAATATAGACATGCACGATATGGTGAACCCTTATTGGCTTTGGCCCTCCATGTGTCATGTGTGCTGAATCTCCAAAGAAAAATCCTGGGGATTCGGGAAACTAAAGTCCCCATCCCTGCCACTCATCTGTTTCAGGGAAAAGTTAAGGGGTGGCACAGTGAAACCCGGCGGATGCAACAGCGGCAAGCACGGAGGAATTTAGCCATCGAATTTGCCCTGCCCGCTACAATTGCTGGGGTCGTGGTAGTTTCGCCTTTGCCGTATGTCTTGAGGGGTCATCATCTATCTGATGTCATCGCCGTGAGATCATTGGAACGAGAGGCAGACGATAAGCGGAATGCCCAGTCCTCGGAGGATGGCTCGAAGCAGACGCTTTGGACCAAATTGTGATCCAGTGGTCAGATAAAGTTGGCGGTAAGGGGCTGAAAAGGGTACCTGACGCATGCAACGCAACGCAGGGCGACGTCAGCAGCGGCAAATCTGATCTCCAATTCTGCCGGAGTTCCTCGCGACGAGCCGGAGAATACTCAACGGGCGCCTACGACGAATGCTGGAGTTAATCCGGGGATGGATCACGGCCTCAAGGGCCGTGCAAGGCGTCTGCTCTGCCACTTGATGTGGGCAGACTGGCAATGGGTCCATAGCCAAGGCAATCCTTGCTCATTTCGTGAATCGTACGGTCTGGTTGGTGGTGTTTCAATGGATTCACCCGCGAATAAAGCATGAGAAGGCGCCGATCCTTGGAAGACGGGAAACGCGACCACTTTTGCTGTCGATCTTGAACAGATTTGTGCCCCTGCATAATCTAACAACAAGATTCAGTCAGTGGTTCTCGGACCCAAGGCTTCCGAAGGGCCAGTTATTTCGAACGATTTGTGATTCCACTTCTGGGCTTTCATTCAATGATCATCAGGCAGGGTTGAATCAGGCGGGTAGCTATGGAGAAAAATAGGATTTCTGCTCAACTATGCTGTCTAATTGGGTCATGTTTCATGATTTTGATACTTTCTCTAATGCGCTCTACTTTCCTACATGCAAGATTATGCCGACTTCTTGGTCGTAATCTCATTGTAGAGTAATCTGGACGCGACTGTGTTAGCTCAATGCCCGCATTGATCGGGGTGTTTCGGAAGACACTCACTCTGGCAAAAAGCCGCAGTAGTCCTCGCCTGTGATCTCCTTCCTGAGGTATCCGGCGGTGAGCTCGAACTTGTTGTCTGCTGCCGCAGATGATGTGAGGTTCGTGAGCTGTTCGTCAAGAAGGCCAAGCACGAACTGCTTGTCCAGTCGGATTCCTTCCACCGTGCTGGCCCCGTGACGCACCCACTGCCAGAGTTGACTTCGTGATACCTCGGCGGTAGCCGCATCCTCCTATAGATTGGGCACATATTATTAGATAATCGGTCAGGTTGCAGCGGGATGTCGGACGATTACGTACCATGAGGAAGTTGATGGGACTGCAGCCAATGCCGCGGATCCATGCCTCCATGTACACCAGGCAGACCTGGATGTTCTTCTTCACACCGTCGAGTGTGATATTTCCAGACACATTAGGGTTCAGGAGATCATCCCTGGTGACCTGCGCCAGGGGTGGTCGGCGGAAGGTCTGGTTTGCCGTCGGCATGTACGTGTTGAAGATCTCTTCTGCAAGCGACGCCAACCCCGGATGAGCGACCCAAGTTCCGTCGTGCCCGGCCAGGACCTCCCGGAGCTTATCGGCCTTGACGTTGGCCATGGCTTTGGCGTTGGCCTCCTCGTCGTTCTTGATGGGGATGAGGGCAGCCATTCCGCCCATGGCATGCACGCCGCGGCGGTGGCAAGTGCTGATCAGGAGCTTGACGTAGGCGTCCATAAACGGCACGGTCATGTTGACATCAATGCGGTCTGGCAGGATGAAATCAGGCCTATTGCGGAAGATCTTGATGAAGGTAAAGATGTAGTCCCATCGGCCACAGTTGAGGCCTCCGATGTGGTCGCGGAGCTCATAGATGATCTATTCGTACGATTAGAAGAGGAGACCAAGACAGTAGATCAATGCGCATGCACATACCTCATCCATTTCGAATACAGCAGTAATGGTTTCGATCAAAACAGTACCGCGGATGGTCCCCCGAGGAATTCCAATGAAGTCCTGGGCGACATTGTATACGTCATTCCACAGTCTTGCCTCGAGATGAGACTCGAGCTTGGGAATATAGAAGTAAGGGCCAAGACCTCGAGCAATAAGCTCCTTGGCGTTGTGGAAGAAGTACAGACCGAAATCGAACAGTGCACCTGAGATAGGGGCGCCATCGACGAGGAAGTGCTCCTCATTGAGATGCCATCCACGGGTACGGCAGATCAAGGTCGGCAGAGTTCTGTCTGTGCGTAGCTTATACTCCTTCTCGCCGAGCGAAAAATCTATTTGGCGTCGGACAGCATCGAAGAGGTTAGTCTGACCCTGGACAACGTTGTTCCAAGTCGGTGTAAGAGAATCTTTAGATTGTTAGATTTGATCTCACATGGCAGTAATTGGAAACCAGTTGCTCACCTTCAAAGTCAGCCATGTAAGCATAGACATTGGAGTTCAGGGCGTTGACGACCATCTTTCTGTCGGTAGGGCCGGTGATCTCAACACGACGGTTGGCAAGACCTGGGCCCGGGGCGGCTCCGCGCCATCGGCCATCTTCTCGGATATCCTTGGTCTCGGGGAGGAAATCAGGTCGCTCTCCAGCATCCCATCTCTTTTGTTTGAGCACACGCTGGTAGAGAAGATCTCTACGCGTTCCTTCAAAAGATCTGTGCAAGATAGAAAGGAATTGGCAAGCTTCTTCAGTTAAGATTTTGCTGGCCGCATCGTTGACCTCGCCAAGAACCTTGAACTGGCCGGGTCGATGAGGAACAAGAACCATAGTGGCGGTAGTAAATGATATCGCGGAAGACAGATACTAGTAGATTTTGTATAAAACAGAATATGCTTTTTGTTGATGGCTTGTTATTGCTGAGAATAATCTCTCCATTTGAAGAGTTGACCAGCTATATCTATAGTTTTTGAACTCCGTCAGACATCTCAACAGCCTCGCCGATTCTTCGTCGGTTGCCGCCCGATACCGGACAGATTCCGGATCTTTCTAAAGTTGTAGAACCTGCTTAGCATTTTGAGAGTCATGATCTTCGCCTTGACTTCTGTTCAACTCGAAGGCTGACGGCCGAAGCGTGTCTCGGGTAGTTACCGAGAACGTGGTTGTGCGGTTCGGTTGTCAGCCGATCTGCGAATGGCCTCCGAATGACTCGGCGATGGTTCTTACGGAAGGGAACCCGTCCGAGCAAACTGTTTTTGGCTCAGCGCCACTCCGGGTCTCTTCCCGTCTATTTATCATTCCCCACAAAAGCCCGGAGGTTTTGAAGTGGCGAGCATGTTGAGCTATGGTTTGATCTCCGATCACGCGTAGCGGACCGAAAGGCCAGTTCTAAGAGATCCGTCCTTGAGCAGAGTACAGTCGTCTGGCCCAATCCGATCTTATCTTATCTGATCAAATGTATCTGCTGGTGCTGGTACTTTTTTCCCTTCAAGCTAGACAATACCAAAGCCAAAACGAGCCTCGTAGATCAGTGCTGAATCCAGGCGTGTCTGAGATTTTTGGGGTGTACCAATCGACTTGTGCGAATATTCTGGCCCATAATGACAAAGAATGGGGCTTGCCTGGCCAACTGAAGCTCTTGGAAACAAGTAACGGTAGTTATCCGGAACCGCAAGGCGGAAGAGCAGTCGTTGAAGGATTATCCTGATATGCTCACTACCGACCCCATGTTGGAGTAGTGGCGACAACGAGGCCAATAATATGGTAATCTCAGTCTTGAAACGCCGAATAGGAAATGGGAATGAGGCCGGATGTGTGCTGACTGTTATCCTAGATTCTCTCCTATGTTGACTCTATTCGTGAGGGCAGATGAGCTGATCTTACCCAAGACCTTCTGCCTTTGAACATGAGCACAAACCAGGGGCGTTGAGAGATCACGATAACAAACTCAAGCATCTGCGCCCAGCTGTATAGCCCTGAGCTACAGTGTTGAGCTTGTCACCTGCCAAGGCTATGATCAGATCGAGGAGAATCGCTGACCGAAGCTAGACGCATCTATGTACAGCATCGCGGTTGCACAAAAAGGAATAAGCATAGAGGAAGGAGAATCGTTCATTACTTATTTAGTTTTCTGTCAGAGCACACCAATGAGGCATGCATTGCCCAACCAAGACAGCTGGGACGCTCTCGCCGGATCCAGGAGGGGGGTTACCACACTGAGGATCGAGAGCAAAGGAACGCCCTTTCCTCTCTAATCCGACTCAGGTGTGCGAGCATGTTTGACGAGGACAAATTTTACAGTCCAGACTGCTATGTCACCGAAGAAACAGCGTCGGTTGTGCGGCAACGATGACATTCGACTTCATCGACCATATCCTGGCCGGGCTGATGCAACCGAGGCTAATTATGTGTCGTTCTCTTCCAAATCACGCGTCTTTCTTTCTCACATCGACATCCCATGTGGCTTGGCGCACGTTTCAGCATGACACAGGCAACCGGATCAGCCAACATGCAGCGACAATCTTGCAATTAGCATCCCTTGTAGCGTCAACCAAGCTTCGAGCCGGCCGGGCCTGGGCCACTTGGGACCGGCCGGCTTCTGGAACTTGGCATTGAGATCCGCAGCAGCTGGCAGGGGAAAGCTTGCCCGCTATCGGCATTCGTGCAGGCATCCCACCGGCAGCCCGGAGATCGTCGACGGCCACACACCAATCTGGAGCCCGCGCGATGATGACATTGGTCCCTGGTCTTGCGCGTGGCAGATTCCAGCCATTCACCAGCTCGCATTTGCTCCCGCGCCATTTGGAGCTGTGATAACGCGAGGGAGCCAGTGTCGCATCGTATTTCATTACTTCATACTGCCTAACCCTGCTGGGAGGCCATTCCCGGTAGCTTCGCGGGAAGTTTGCGACTCGGTTTATAATTTCTGACAGGCACGTACAGCGTGCAATCGAGGTATATGAGGAGTTCTATCAAAGGGTGTTTTCTTCACGGCTCATTCTCCACTGCCAAGGTGAGAGTGACATAGAGGCTATTGCGTGATTGTGCTCGGACAAACGGGCTTGTAGAAGATAAGAACAGGTCGTCATGCTGCAGATTCTGAATAAATGGGTAAAAAAAAAAGCAATTCTCTCCGCTCTGTCTTGCATTAATCTGTGTTACCTTGCATTGATCCATACGCCATCTGACCAGTCATGGCTTCCACGGCAGAACAAGCCGTCGACAATAGCGAGAATGGCGGCGCCGCTGGTACTGGCGGCCCGCATCGTGGTAAGAAATAGTGCTGCTAGCTTTGAAGACGATCGTCTGTGGCTCACATGTGCCAATCACAGTGCGCTGGTACCGTTCTACGTTCTACAACATGACCATTCTGGGTCTATGCAACCTTGCGGCTCCTGGTATCTGGACTGCCATGAATTCCCTGGGAGCAGGTGGAGCTCAGAGGCCATACCTGGTCAACACTGCAAATGCCTTGACGTTCTGTCTTATGGTTGTATCCTGCTGGGTATCCAGTGCCTTGGTGCACTATATTGGAATCAAGGGCGCTCTCATCTTTGGAACGTATGTTGATTAGCCTATTTTATCTTCTCGGGATCTTACTTACACTGGGTTTTAGTATCGGCTATGCGCCCTATGCCGCTGGTCTATACGCAAACAATCGTTTTGGTAATGAGTGGCTTGTAATCCTCGGTGCTGCACTCTGCGGTATCTCCGCCGGCGTGTTTTGGATGGCTGAAGCTGCCATTGCCATCGCGTATCCAGAACCATGGAACAGGGGCAAAGCTCTTGGGTACTGGCTTACCTATCGTCTGTCCGGACAGATCATCGGTGGAGCGATCAACCTCGGCTTGAATGCAGACCGCTCCGAGGCCGGCAAGGTTTCCTACACGGTCTTCATCATCTTCATCACTATCCAGGCTCTGGGACCCTTCTTCGGCATGCTCCTTACACCACCTAAGAAAGTTGAACGTTTGGATGGAAAGAAGGTCAATCTAAGAATTGATGGAAGCCCCTGGCCTGAGATTAAGCGAACTACGAAGCTTTTCTTCACCAAGGACTTCCTTCTTATTCTATTCTTCATTGGTCAAGCCGTATTCTCGGAAGCAGTGTTTTTCACTTACCTATCCTGTAAGGCTTCTTATTTCCACTTTCTGTTAAACTGACTTTGCTGACTTTCATAAAAACAGTATGGTTTAGTGTGCGCGCAAGAGCACTGGGATCTTTCCTTTCCGGCATAGTGGCTGTCACTGGAGGCAATCTGCTTGGTGTATGTCTATGTCTAAAATATAAGCTGAACTCACAACTAACCCGAATCCTTAGGCCTGGATTGATCGCACCACAATCCCTTTGAAGGTCCGAGCCAGGTATGCGTTCTGGGTCATCGTTACCTTGCAAGGCGCCTGGTGGACTTGGGCCACAGTCTTGGTCACCAGATATCACCAAACTCGGCCCACGTACGATTGGTCTAGTCCTGGCTTCGGTGCTGGATTTGGTGTCTTCATCTTCCTTACCCTGGGCTTCCAACTGAACTACCTATTCTTGTGAGTAAAAAAGCTAGATAAGATGCCTGGACAATTACGTTGATGCTAATAAACTTTCAGATACTTTATTGTTCAGAACCTCTCAACCGACAAGCAGGAAGTCATTCGGTATTCGGCCATTCTGCGTGGAGCAGAGTCTGCTTGGCAAGCTATCAGTTATGGAATTGGATCCCAGGTGATCATTGCCGAGGTTGGGGCCGTCTATCTCAACTTTGGTCTCTGGGCGGTCGCCATCCTTCCCGCCTGGCTTGTTATTCGGAAACTGGGTACCAAGGACCATGTCCTTTCCGAAACTGATGAATCAGAAACCCCCAGTGAGATTGGCCAAGTCAATGTTGAGCCTGATACAAAGAGAGGTTGAAAGTTGCCATAGAGAGACAACGATAGATTAGATTCACTATAGAACTAGGATGTTGGCAAGGGTGTGTGCCTTGCCTCTTACGAGGCACACAGATAGATAAATAGAGCCAGTATTCCGCCGATTGGGTCTCTGTAGATCGTGCATAAGGCATCCCTGCAACCGCAGACCTGGGTCAGCTTCTCAAACCGCAAATCATTGTAGCACATGATGAGCCTCTCGCATCATCGCACCGATGGGCCAATCCACGCCGCCTTCTTCATGGTCACATATTGGCATTTTCGTAGTAGTTTGATAAAAAATCATTTGTGCAGGATACATACCTGACTGAATATGACTAGGTAGAATAAATGGGCACTGACCGCCGATGATCAAACTATGCTAGAAAAGGCCAGCTGAGCTGGGATGCAATCTATCGTCTATACCTTTACAACCAATTTTCCACCGCTAATTTCTCCCCTCCGCATCCGGTCTAATCCCGAATTGATGTTTTCGAATCCTTTTTCTACATCCAGAACGTCAGGCAGGGTAATGATGCCCTCACCGAGGAGGCGACCAAGCCAAGATGTCAATGCCGAGCCAACCTCGGGCACATCGTGGAACAACTTGATGGGGACATTGTGAAGCAAGACCTCCTGGCCGGGTGCGATTTTGGGAAGACCACTCATTCCGATGAGATGAGACCTGTGGCCATCGACGCTCGGTGTTCCCGGCGGCGTGGGCAAGTTATCTTCATCCACTCCCGGCTTGGTTAAAGGTGACTCGGGTGAGATGGCGCGCAGCAGATACTCTGCCGTTTCCTTTCCTCGTGTATCAAGGCCGAACCGCAGGTTGCCCTTGGTGTTGGCTTTGATGATGCTTATGGCTCTCTCCGGGTCATGACTGTCCACTAGAAGGTCGGGTCGGATAGATTGATGATTCGAAATACGAAGGCCGTGCTTGGCTTTATCAACCATTACTACGACTCTGAGCCCCGCGAGCTTCGCCAATTGGATTGTGAGATGTGCTGAAGTGGAAGAACCTAAACGCAAAAGAGGGTTAGATTGTATGATCACCGGATTCGTTGTAGAAGCGAAACTCACCTCCCCAAACTGCCAGCCAGTCACCCTTCTTGGGTCGTTCCTTGTTGCGGATACCGGCCAGACTCTCTGCTCTTACGTCGGCCGGTATTCTCGACTCGTCAATATCTCTGAGGAGCGTGAATAAGTCTGGACCGTCGGCGACCTGTGAGAAATCCACACCCATTGATACACCAAGACCGAGGACAGCGGCGACAAACGCTACACCAACGGTTGAACCCTCTTCGTATGAGATATGGGAAGGGAGGTGGACAACATTATAGTCGGGGGCGACGACGTATTCTTGGTAGGCGCCTTTTCGCTGGTCTCGGTAGTCGGTTGAGATGGCGACGACCTGGCATAATGTTAGCATCTCTGTTTGATCTAATGTCATGAAATATTGTCGAACTTACACGATCACCAACAGCGAAGCCGGCCTTTGAGTTTGCGCGTACTACATCTCCGGCCAGCTCTCGGCCAGAGAGGAACGGTAGCACTGGGATACCGAAATTGAAGTCTCTGGAAGCGGGAGTTAGCATAAGATGATGAATAATGAAACGTCACATGTTATGCAAGGCATGACGCGGAGGCACCGGAGGACGTGAGCTTGAGCTTACGGTGATTTCCAATCAATTGGGTTCAGGCCAATCGCCCGCGTGCGCACCAGGATTTCATTCTCATGGAGAAGCTCTGGCACAGGATGATCGCTGGTAAGTTGGTATGGCTGTTTCGGCGCGTGTAGAAGAACTGCGGCTTGTGTGTCGGGGATCTGGATTTCTGGCTGGACCTTGGCTGGTGCGGGAGCAGCTGTGATATCACCGGTCTTTTCCTCGACGGGCGTGCGAGAGCGTTTTTCACTGCGTGTCCGCAAAGACCAGCGTCTGGAGGAGAGCCATTCAGGCATTTTGATGTAAGTGATGGGTGGATGGGTTTGGGGAGAAGGCTGTATGCAGGTCGGAGAGCGCTCTATAAATTAAAGCCCGAGAAAAAAATAAAATAAAACAAAATAGAAACCGACCAGGGACCTCGAGATGGAGGAGGGGTGCGAAAGAGGATGAATGTAAGAGGACAAAACTAGATGCAGATTGCGTCTGAATGACACTTAAAGCCAGCAATCAAACAACCGCCCCGGCCGGGGTCGGTTATCTCATCTATTGGCCTTGACTACGAGATCGATGCATTGCTGCATGGATGGCCGAGGACAGACACGACTCTGCTGTGTAATCAACAAGTGCATCATTCCTTGCTGCGATGGCGAGCTCACAGATAGACTGGGGCTGGTGGAAACTAACGTATCACGCAATCCCCTCGACATCCACCACCGGCCCAGTCCTCAACGGCCACCAGGCTCAACCGGTGTCGATACCTCCGATCATCGGGCTCGCTGCTGGCTGGTCCCTACAAAGATATACCCGTCTTCCGTCCCTGGCGGACGGTGGCTGGGCCCCTTTCCACATCGAGCTGAAGCTATCGCCTACCATCTGAACCGACATATCACTCACAGCCAACACCAACCAGCAACCGTCATGGCAGCCCCCGATGGACCCCGTGACGTGCAGAAGCGCCTTGTTCTCAATGCATTCGTTATGATGTGTAGGCCCAATCAAGATGCAGCCGTCCTCTCCCCCGGTCGGACGTCCATGCTCACACCCCTCCTCCCTACGAGTCGCGGTTCTGGCGCTGACAAGGGAACATCCTATTGACAGGCAGCGGACACCAGTCCCCTGGGCTTTGGCGGCACCCTGACGATCAGTCGTGGCGCTTTGACAACACCGAGCACTGGGTTGAGCTGGCCAAAACGCTCGAAGAGGCCAAGTTCCATGGCATCTTCATCGCAGATGTGCTGGGTAAGATAGATTCCCCCCTGCCGTCTTCTCCGCATATGCATCCCTGGTCATCTCCCCTGCCTATTGAGCCTTCCGTTTTATATCCGGAGGATTCTAGATTCCGTTTCGTCTCACTTGCAGCCACTGACTCTTGCCTTCGCCTGTAGGCGGATATGACGTATACAAGAAATCTCTTGAGCCGGCTATTGTCTCCGGGTCGCAATGGCCCGTCACAGAGCCGCTGGCTGTTGTATCTGCAATGGCTGCAGTGACTAAAAGCATTGGTTTCGGTGTCACGGTCTCGACGACCTATGAGCAGCCATACCATCTCGCTAGAAGGTTGTCGACCGTTGATCATCTCACCAAGGGAAGGTCTGTCGCCATGGCCCTTGATCCATCCACTCACTCTAACCTTACGTACTAACTTGATGTAATATAGACTTGGGTGGAACGTGGGTAGCACTGCATGTAGCTTGTATGATCCTAACGAAACTAACTCAGTGTAGATCGTCACTAGCTATCTGGACTCGGCTGCAAAGAATCTCGGCCGAACTGAACAGCTGAGTGTATGCGAGTAGCCCCTGGCCAATCATACCCATGGATCGGCTTATGTCTTAGATGTGAACTGACTAACCACTTTGTTTAGCATGATGACAGGTACGCCCTAGCTGAAGAGTACCTGAAGGTCATGTACAAGCTCTTCCAGTCATCTTGGCGCGATGACGCTATCCAGCTCAACCGTGAGAAGGGCATCTACACCGACCCAGAGCTTGTCCGAGAGATTAACCACAAGGGCAAGTTCTTCAACATCCCTGGCCCGCACATTACACACCCCAGCCCTCAGCGCACACCCCTACTCCTGCAGGCGGGTGCCTCCAAGGCTGGGAAGGCGTTTGCTGCCCAGCACGCCGAAGCAATCTTCACCTCTGCTCATGCCCCCGAGGTCTGCAAGAAGAATATTGCAGAAGTCCGACAGACGGCCAAGGAGCAGTTTGGGCGTGACCCGGCCAAGATCAAGGTTCTGGCTTTGGTCACCCCCATCCTCGGCCGGACGGAGGAAGAGGCCCTCGCCAAGTACAATGACTACAAGCAGTATGCTTCATTGGAAGGTGCACTGTCATTGTTTGGTGGATGGACGGGCATAGACCTCAACCAGTACGGAGACGAAGAGGAGCTGAGGCAGGTTGAAAGCAATGCTGTCAAGTAAGTGGCCCTGCATTGATCCAAGCACTGGTAATTGCAAATAAACTCACCCTGTATGTATCTAGGTCTACTGTGGAAGGATATGCTAGATTCTCTCCCGCAAACTCCAAATGGACCAAGCACACCGTTGCCGAGCACGTTAGCTTGGGAGGAAACGGCCCCCTATTCGTTGGAACGCCATCCCAGGTTGCCGACAGCTTGGAGACTTGGGTGCGTGAAGCCGATGTTGATGGTTTCAACTTTGTAAGTGACTCTCGTATACCAATACATACTATCAATGTCTCTAATACAGCTATACAGGGATATGTGCTGTTTCCCCAGTCATTCAAGGATATCGCGGAGTTGCTTGTGCCAGAACTTCGGCAACGAGGTCTGTTCTGGGACGACTACGCTGTTCCCGGCGGAACCTACCGTGAAAACTTTTACGAGGAAGCAGGGCGAGCTTATCCCCCACCTGATCATACTGCAGCCAAGTATCATTGGGCCGCAGGTGTTGCTGCCAAAGACCATGTCATCCCCGAGTAAATGGCACTGGAGAGCGGAAAAAAATATGGATACATAAATACTCAATTTCTAGTTCTAATATAGAATCAGAATTCGGCAATTTCATATAAGCCGCCGTTAACTTAAATACCTTTAAGGTGACAGCAACTGTGAAGAACATTATATTGCTAGCAACGTAATTTCTGTCTAGAGACTAGACAGAAAGAGGCTATGGTAGTTTCTAAGCTGCCTGTCTCTTCTTCTCTAGAGTATCTAGCATCTCAATGAAATATGGAAGGAATTCCTTCGTCTCAGCCTCAAAACCCTGGTGGTGCCCTGGTACGCGGAGGAGCGGACAGTCTAAGATCTTCGCCTGCTCTACGGTCGTCCTGGCGAAGAAGGCATCTTTGCATCGCACCCCTCTCATCACACCAACGCTGGTCTTATTCTCCACTAACCGCCACAGGTTGGGCACGTAACTCAACAGAACGAGGAACTCGTTGTCCCAGAAATTCTGGCGGTTCTCTGGTTCAGGCTTCGCTACTTGGGGGATACCTTCGTCATCGTATCCTATCAGCATGGCGCCAAATTTGCTAGCCGCTTCCTCGAGTCCGCGAGTCTCATATACTTCCATGAGATGAAGAAACGACTCAACCAGGCTCGAGGCATCTGGAAGAAGCATCAATGTGGGTGCTTCGTGAGATATCAAGTGATCGACCATCTGGGGGAAGTCGTGGGCAAATTGGAGCGAGAAGATGCCTCCGCTGCTGCTGCCGAAGATGATGGACTTCTCAAAGCCGAGGGCCTGAATCACGGCGCGGATATCTCGTGCTTGTTGCGGTGGGTTGAGCCTCTTATTGACCTTTACTTGGCTTGCCGACATCTGACGCCGGTCAAACGTGACGCAAGTGTACTTGTCAGAAAGGGCCGCAATGATAGGGTTAAATTGTCGCCCGTGACCGTTTCCTCCAGGAACAAAGGTGATGAGAGGTCCTTTGCCCTGGTACCAGTAATGCAAGGCACATTCTTCATTGTGAACGATGGCTTTGGTGGGGTTGAACTCCATGCTGATGTCGTTATTCAATTCTTTGACCAAGCTCTACTTGCTCATGCACCAATTATTCTATCTAGTAGATTTATCTAGTCAACTATTTATGCATTTTCGAACCGCACCTGCATAGAATCGTATAGGAACGATGGGGAGACATCGGATGATCGGAAGTAGCGGTATGTAAGCCAAGCGAATCACGATAGGTGGATTAACCTGCTGACCACCAAGAGTTTATGTTCTGAGTCATGCCGCGTCCAACTTCATCCCAGTACTCAAACTTATGGCTTACGGGTACGGGTCCCAGCGTAGCACTGGGCGACAGTGGCCCGGCTGAATTTGAGAATTCTGTTCTACTACTGGCCAGGAACCTCCGGCAATCGAGGGACTCCAGGATGTGGGTGAACCTGCGGACTCGGCATATTTATCCATATTAGGACAAATTGGCATAGCTCAATAATGTGCCCTAGGATTATGCCACGTGGACTTAGCAATACATCCTTGCAATAGCGAGCCTCGAGTCGACAGAGGAGCTCTCAACGATGTTTAGCTACTGAGCCGAATTTCGTTGCCTTGTCAGTGAGAGACAAGCCAATCCTCCTAGCTTGTGATGTGAGTTCCCATCTTCGTCTCCTATAGCAGTATCTCGATGACACCGCATATGCTCACAGTTGTCGCTGCGGTGATGGATCTATAGACGATTCTGACAGAACCTTGTTTATGAGGATGTTAGGGTGGAACTTGAGAATGACTACAGACGCTTTCGGCGGGATGTCAGTGTGGCGATACTAGGAAAAAGCGACCAAGTGTTGAACGTCCTTTATTCATTGTGTTAAGATGTCGAGTCTAGCATTTTTCTTTGTCATATCTACTGGTATGGCTATAACTTGGATACATTTGCATAATACCCGAATGCTCGGTTTTCTTCATTCTGATCTTTTCTTCTTCTAATTGGGGCGAGAAATGGCTCACCCTGAATCTATCACTCGGCGATGTGAATCCCGACTCAAAGCAAAGATGAAAAGACGGAAAACACCAGTTTTGTGGTGATTATTTTGTTACCTGGGTATCTCCATGTCTACATTACACACATCAGACAAACATAAATACGAAGGACGTTAATGCAAGAACGGGCCAATGTGTTTTCGGTACTGATCTGGGATCGCATTTCCAGCCAAGGATGATGTGTGTGACAGAAAAGCTTTCAAAGGAGTCCCACAGCCACCTCTTCGATGCTACCTCAAGCCAAGAACGACCGGATTTCGAACCCTCTTAGCTTTTCAGAATAGCCAAAAATTACAGCCATCGGATTGAATGTAATTTTAGCGTCTCTGCTTTTCGATTTTCTTTCGATTTACTTTTTGAAATAGTAGGCCTTGCTCTGCAATGACATGTTGGAGGTCGGCCGGATCCGACGGGCTGAGAGGTTGCTTACCAAGGATTGAGGGCTAGAACTGAACCTTGTTGGCCATAGTCTGATCTTGGCCGTGCTCCCAGCCTCGAGGTATCCACAGTGTATCCTTTCATTGAAGCATTGGACGAGTTAATAGTTCATGTGGACGCTCCAACGCTGATTGAATGCACCCTTGATTCGTCGCCACAGTCAATGGTTGTTCGCCCGAACAAAGTTACTTATTAGGTATACTTGCGTCGATATGAGTGCTAAAATGTGTCTAGTTTCTCTTTTCCCTTTATTCTTTCATTAAAAGCTTTTTGACATAATTTCGCAGGGCGTATTTGATAAGTTTTTAGCTATAGCACCTAGTTTATCTATTGATCCTCATATTCAAAATCCAACTATTAAACCTATAACTTGACTCTCATTCAGGAGAAGTACAATACGTATGGTGGACCTTGGGTCAATTTACTCCTGTCGTGTTTTGAATGTGGAAAGGGGACCTTAGCAGGACCTCCGAACACATCTTAGAGAACATGCGGCGTAAGGCAGTTGAGTCTGTATCAACCAGAACTTCTCGTTCAACCCCCGGCCTCTCTCTGATCCAAAGCATTACCTTGCTAATTGCACTACCGATCAAATTTGATATTTGAATACTTTCGAGTGATTTCAATTCGTCTATGAATCTACTATACTTAGCCTACTAATCAGTAATTATAGGGATCTTGGCAGAAGGCGACTGAATGGATACGCCATACTGTCGTAACATCTTCGTCACTTCTCTCGATACGGCGTAGAATTCGTGATCTTTGAGTGCGTAGTGTCGGTTATTTCTTGCTCCCGGCATCTGGCGACGCCGTTTCCGCCCCTCGCCGAACACCGTACGCAACTCCCTCACGAATGACACTAGCCAGGGCGCTAGATTGCGTTCACAACGGCATCTAAAACCGTTGGGAGGTGTCAATAGAGTTTATCACTGTATCCACCCCTCGGCTCCATTCGCCCGCGACGTGCCACACCTCGTCCAAATGTTCAGAGCAGCTGATGTCAAACGCGATACGCCACAACGCCACTGGGGAGAGCAGCTTGAAAAATGATCTGATCCTGATTCAAAGGGACAGTCCAGATCTAGCCCCTCTGATCAACTAATTCGTTGAAAGCCATATCTCTTTCTGTCTCCGAAGGCTGCCATGGAATCCCTTTCTTTAAGAACCAGCAAGATAGTATCAAAACTTGAGAACTACTATCAAAGAATATATTTGGGTTCGAAATTTCTGGTCTCCTACTCATCTTTCTTCGTCTGAGTACCGTTTGACTACCATGCTATCCCGGCGGACTACGGACCTGAACGCCAACAGCCTTTCAGCCGCAAACTCATCTTCAGATTCTAAAGACCTTTTTCAAGGCATTTCAAAACAACTCTTGCCAGTCTTTATCATCAGTGGCGTTATTGTGTTTCTCCTACTTATTTGCTTTCTCTGGTAAGCTGATTTCACCCCAGGGGTTGGAGCTCCTTTTTAATCAAACGACTGACATCCATGATCTATAGCGCTATTGTCCGATTTCCAATCGATACCGTCGACTTCGATGATATTGAGTCGACGGCGAGCGCGTCGTCGACCGACTCATCAGCATCGCAGAAAGCGTTTCTCGAAATCCTAGACCGAGAAGCTCCAGCAAAGGAATTCGCCCAGGTCAAAAAAGAGGCGAAGCAACGTAAACCAAGTGATCAGCCTGTCTGGCCAGAGTCATACTATGCATGGTAGGTACAGGAGCCTGTGTTTATTGTGTGAGATTAGGGTTGCTA
This sequence comes from Clonostachys byssicola, assembly GCA_902006505.2. Lineage (NCBI taxonomy): Eukaryota > Fungi > Ascomycota > Sordariomycetes > Hypocreales > Bionectriaceae > Clonostachys > Clonostachys byssicola. The sequence goes on from CABFNO020001231.1 coordinate 46,621, forward strand.
ACATTTCCACAAGTGCCATTTGTCTAGATCCTTTGAAAACCGAGCAATGCGTTCGCCGGCTATGTTGCGGCCATGTCTTCCATTCGAGCTGCATTGTTCCGTGGTACCTGCGCAAACACTACCTTTGCCCCCTTTGCACTTTGCCGTACATCACCTCGGAGTGCGAGGGGTCCGAGCATAGTATAGTAGAGACTTGATTGTGGAATTCAAAATCGTGGTGCTCCTATGTCTCCATTTTCCAGAGCAATCACCTTGAATCAGTGATCGGATATTCACAAGTTTAAAAGCCATCGTTTTTCACGTATCGAATCAGCACCCACTCTTTACGCAGCTTAACTCGTTGTTACGGGACAATCTAACTGGGCTCCATAGCCAAGATTGACTAGATTTAAGATTTAATTCCGCATTTCAGCTGCACTGCACTAGTTGAACCCACCTCTCCCCTCTTGGTAATGAGGTGTAGCGTGGCTAGAGTCTAAATAATCTGAGATACCCAATGCGCGTGAAAGTGAGGCTTGGCCTGACACGGAACGCCCGTAAATTGATCGTACGATTTTTATGGCATACTTTCCAATGGGGTAATGAGCCAACCGTATAAATGTAGAGTAAAAGTATTCGTCAATCTGATCCCCCTGCTGATTCAGCTAATGTCAAGCAAGGTTTTACAAAGCATAACTAGCTACACCTGCACGAAGTGAAGTATAATACTTCTCCCGGTGTTCTGTTCAAATTGATGATCTATGAAGTGTTAGTATAAGTGATGCGGAAGGCATATGGGAAGCCTTAATTCGCTTGCTAGACCTTTCCTATTTCTCTTCTTAGCTCGCAATAATGGGCAGCATACATGGAAAATACGACTTACAACATATTGATGATTTGATGAAGCTATGTGATCAGCGAAGGCTGCTCACTGCTTGAGCCACTCGGAGCGGCCCCCTTACTCCAATTGCATTGCCAGTCTGGTGCGGATACAGTACTAAATACCCGGGAATTAGTTTGGTATTTTCTCTTGATATTTTTTACTTTATAACCAAACTCCTACTAGGGCGAAAATTTGGATAGTAGTGAGCGAAATCTCTAGCCAAGCGACGGTATCTACTTCTAGTCCTCAAAGTCCCACAATGTAGAGTTAGTGCGCCTCGGTAACTTTACCTGCTGACTACTAGCGAAGTATATAGGTGGTAGTACTGCATGTCTGTATCTCAGGATGAATTCAAGCTATGTTGCTACCTTATTCCAGGGGTGAGCAGTTACGGCTAACGTCGATAGCTCTCTACTCTTTCTCTACTCGAATTACCTCCGTGAGCTTCACTTTCAACCCACTCTTTTCCCAGAGGATGTAAACTTTTTGGTTACTCCAATCGTTAAACTCAGGGTTTAATTCAAGATCAAACTTCCAGAGCAAGTGTGTGAGAATGAGTCGCATTTCCGCATATGCCAAGCTATCAATGAATGTCAGTTGCCCACTGTTCTCCATTTACTACCAAGTCAATGCCTGTTAGTGGCCGGCCAATACTCACTTTTTGCCAATACAATTCCGGGGGCCGTAAGAGAATGGTTGAAGAATCGATTTAACGTCGGAAGCATAGAGCGGGTCATTGAGCCATCGCTCTGGGACAAAAGAATCTGGCTCACGGAAATTTCCCGCTGATCGGTATGCTGACCAATGTGGCACGGAAACTGAAGTCTATGTGCCGGCAGCGTTAGTAAACGGGGAGTGAGATGAAATTTCGCCAGCAAAACCTACGTTGGCCGGGATCCAATACCCTTCCATGAACTCGCCTGCGGCCGGAGCTAGCCTTGGCAAGCCAATTGGCACAGGAGGATCTGTCAAGAACATTCAGCTGGTTCTTTCGATTTGAGATAAAAGAGAGACTCACACATGCGCAAACTCTCGTTCAGTACAGCCAGCAAATACTCTAGTTGGTTCACTTTGTTGAGTGTAATATCCTCTGCTGACTTGAACGCGGAACGTATTTCCTTTGTGAGCTTCTCATACTTATCCCGGTTCTTTAGAAGGAGGAATGTTGCTCCGCTGAGCAGTGTCGCGGTGGTCTCACTCCCCGCTAAAATAAGTGTGGCCGAGTTCTCCGTAATCTCAAGTTTAGACATGCCTTTCTCATCATCGTTGTGGCGAAGAATATATGACATAAAGTCTTCTCGTACCGTGTTACCGCTGTCGATTCGAGCAAGCGCGGTACGAGAAGAGAATTCCATGTGCTGTTCAGCGCTCTTCCGCGAGGAAGGCGGGACAAGTACTGTAGCCCACCGCTTTAGGCCGAGTCGTGTCATGGCCTGGCCGTAGGCTACAAATTTCACGCCGTCAAAGATCTTCCGAACCCATGGGTGATAGTCCCCGTTCTCAAGGCACCCGAAAGATTTGCCAAACGCAAGGTCACCGATGAGATCAAAGGTGGCAAAGTTGTACCAGGCTACTATGTCAACATCAACACCTTGGCGTGACCTTTCGGTAAGCCCCCGTATAAAAGATGCAATATAGTGGTCCAGGACCTGCTGTTGGTTGCGGAGTGCCTTCTCCGAGAACGCATGGGCAATCAGTCGGCGCATGCGTCGGTGGCCCTCGTTATCAGAGGTGATGATACTGCGAACAGGGCGATTCTGGCGATACATGCGTAGATCCTTTTCAAAGGTGTCGCTCTCGGCTGTTTTGTGCCCATAAATCTTCTTCAATGCATCGTCGGTAGTAAACGAGACATCTTTGGGTGCAAACCTAACAACTGGGCCATAGTAGTCGTGGAAACCTTTGAGAACAGCGGTCCAGTCTCCTCGAACAAGGTGATAAAGATAGGGAAGCTGGGATATCGCATATAGCTTGGGGCCTGGGACCTTGGCCAACGGATGGAAGGTAACCAGGTATATGGCTGAACCCAGGCTGTAGAGTCCAATCTAAAGACGATGCGTTAGAGGGCTCATCGAAATCGCCACACTACTTTCCGTACTCCTAGACTACGACGTCTCGACTCACTGATAGTATGACTATAGATATAACTACGGCTATGGAGCCTGCAGCCATAAGCTGGTCGGGCTGATGAAGAAGAGCCATCTAGACGGCGGTCTTTTCTAGTGCAAATGTGAATATCCAGTAAAGTAAAACGAGCTATCTGGTAAAATCTCCCTCCAGCTCCAGATGTGTTGGTCGGGCCCTCATTTATTCTTTTTAATACTGGGCCTCTCTCACTTAACAGCAAATCACGCATAGAGGTTTTGCAATCACTAATTTCTGCAACCTATCGAGTTCCCCAGCTTCAACTCCCCGCGGTGATTCCGCGGACCCGCGGGATATTCATGTCGAATTGCTTTATTTGGGCGAAACCGGCTGTCACGGCCAATCTATTTATGCATGTCTGTGCGCATTGCAACTCTATGTAGCATTGTTGCAACATTTACTTGAGTCAATTAAACCTCTCGGCAAGCCAACTCCCGGAACGTGAAGTCACCATGTGTTAATCTCCACAACTCATGCTTCCTAGAGAGTACATAGATGATACGAGTCGTCAGAGGTCATCTTATCTCAGGTAGACTAGTAAATTTCAAGTATGCCAAGTGGCAGTCAACTGGCATGTGACCTTCCACTTGCATACGTATGTAGTACCCTCTCTATTTTCACAAGGTCTCATGTCTCAGCTTTGGCTTCATCATTCCCACCCTAGATGTTCCCCTCTTTATGTGACGTATGCCCTCATTTGCGAAGAGAAGCTTCGGGTGAGGGTACCCGTACAAAGCCTACACAAAGCTGGGTCAATCTACGCAACCCATGGACTATTTCCTAAAGTCATCAGTCAACGGACAATCTCAAGTGTTGGCTACGACCTCACGTGGTAACCAAACCTATCCCCTTCAGGGGTTGCTAATGCAATCCTGGACTGACTTTCGCCTATTTCGTCCGTAGCGTCAACGTATGGCCAGGCAAGGCCGAAGTGGTGCTGCATGATGCTATAGCTTCCCGGCTCATTGACTGCCGAATCTAGCCCATTGGCAAGTACGCGTACCGTGGGATGGCCTGCAGGATGTACATTTTGATCTTTCCTGGGCTTATCCATAGTAAAAGAAAGGCCTTTATCCAATGATGATGATGGTCCGACAACATAATCTTACACTTCTTACAGAACTCTATAAGTAGTATCTGATTAGACAGGAAGGGATCTATTTTATCTTTACCAGACCAGGCCTCGAATAAATAGACCGAAACTGGCTCTGTTGACTCAAGTCTTTCGATATCTTCTTTATCATCCAAAGTTCATCGCAAAAGGCATTTTAAAAAGCTAAGTAGTAACTCAGCAGACCGGATAGGGTTGGCAAGGTGGATGAGCATCGTTGTCGTAAGCTCAAACCTCGGCCATGCCTTGCAGTAAGCAATCTTTATTGGGCAGATTGGCCAATGCAAGCCCGGCTTTACGAGTAAGCCAACATTCTACCAATCAAGATGAGGTCAGCCTAACCACCCTTGCCGGAAAAACAAGATGATTCTCCTGATTTATTTGACCGCCCATGATTGAAACTCAATAATAGCCAATAACCTACCTCTAAATATGATGCTAGCGTAGATCCATGGCGCTGAACGTGGCATTATCTCACCAGAACATGGGTTTGCTGCGGTCAGAGTCGGAGGCTGAGCAATAGGCAGCATCTGTGGGTCTCGTTTGTGCCAGCCGTACGCCTGATAACTCGTGAACTTCCTTGTAGCAACTCCTCGAGATATTGAATCCAAATTTAGCTACGGCAATATTCCAGTAGTGCGATTAGAGTCTTCCTATCCTCTAGAATTCGAAGCACTGCGACTTGCCAGGACCGGCATCTGTCTTCCTGTCGCTCAGCTAATACCATGGCAGCCGAACGCCCCCGCCACGACGACACAGGTCCCTTTGCGAGCCTGACCCAGGAGCTGGTCTACGGTGGTCCTGGTCCTCAGGAACACGATTTCCACATGCATGACACAGACGTTGTTCTCATGGTCGAAGGCGCCAGCCGCAACCTCCATTTGTTACACCTGCAAAATGTGCGTATAGACACGGTGTCAGCAGCCAAGACTGCCGTCGACGACTTCCTCGGCCATTTGGAGCCGACAGCGCAGAGCAAAAGGGTAGAGAAGGCGGTGTTCCGGATTTCGGCAAGGTTCGCCAGGAGCTTCATAAGTATGTCGCCAGCGCCCAGGCCGAAGTAGAGGACTTGCGCGACCAGCTGGAATGGGTTGAAGACACGTTCCCCAAGAGGGAGGCCACAGAGAGTTCTGGCGCAGCCCAACTTGACCTTACTGGCAATAATCCCGTCGCTGCGGCCCATGCTGCCTGTCAAGATTTTCTTAAGCAACTGAAGTTGATTAAGGACCCCGATGAGGATATAGACGAGAGCAGCAAGGGGAAAAGCAGCATGCCGAGGAAGCGGAAGAGGGAGGCGCATACAATGGCGGAGGGCTCCGATAAATACCACCAACAAGTCTGCACATACATGGAGGAGCAGGCTAAGGGCCGTGGCCTTATCTTCAAATGGTATGAAGGTTCGTATCCACGCGATCCGTTCCGTCGTAGTGGCTCGCGAATCAGATACGATGTGTACTTCCGCGAGGGTGGTGATTGGAGTACTCATTACGGGTCCTGTTAAGTTGACAGATCGCAACACCCGTTACAACGCACATCATTTTCCAAGCCTTTTGACTACTGTTCAATTAGTTATTACAAAAATGAATGCCAAGCAACCTATTCTGCCAATAGTCAAAAGCACAAAGAACAACGCTCACAGCCCTGATTTGTCCAAAACTAACCCACTCTCGGCCCCAAATCAGAAGGGAATAGCCAAACAAGTAGAAAATGAAACATAAGATCAAAAGCAATGCTCCAGAAGAGCAAAAATGCGTAATCTGGGAATCGAACCCAGGGCTCCCCGACGCTGCTCGGATGGCAACGGAGAATTTTACCACTAAACCAATTACGCTGTTGATTGGTTGATATGAGACATTCACAATTCACTTGTTGACCAGAGCACAGCACTTTCTCATTCCCAAATAACATCTCCCTGGCTGTGTGCCTGATAGCTGTTTGAGATGTCTGAGGGGATAATATCCGATTTTGAGACGGATGATGATGACATTATCCGCCAGAATTTGGTTTCCTGTATTCTTACTTTTCTAATGTTGAAGATTGTGAAGCTTGTTGAAAAACACAACGACACTTCTTCCTCGGGGATATTCGAGCCGCAACCCTTCAGGTCCTATTAATTTAGACCAACCATAACGTCTTAGCATAATATGTTAATCAAGGTGAGAACTGATCTAATTGCTGCAGCTGGGCCGGTTGGAGAGAAAATCTCGGGAGTTCCTACTCTGTAGGGTAGGTCTAATCTGGAAAGACTTAAAATTGAACGTTGATTACCTAACTCTCGCCTAAAATTAACGCCCTAACAGGTGCAACGGTTGAAAGATGTTGGGTATTATGATCGAGGTCAAGCATGGGTAGTATGATGGTTCGCGTTCTCGAGTATATTCTCGAACCATAATGCAGAGAGCAACACGACAAAGGGTCCTTGTCATGGTTAGGGGTATGCTCTTGTAATAGAACCAGTCGTATGCTAACCCAAAGACGGGGTAATTCCTTGAGCCATGACAAGTCCAATTGTAGGATGGTACCTACAAGAAATCGTCACATGGCGATGTGTACCAAACACAGTCAAGACATATCGCTAATCTGGCAACTCAAAGAGCGGGACCAGAAATGAGAAGGAAAGGTATTGTGCATGTATAACTCAAAACTAGAAAGAAGCTTCTCCCCTTGTAATGACTGTCTTTTATTCTCTTTTAACTTTTACGCTTTCCTATTGGATTAATTTCGCAAGAAAAAAAAAACACCACACACACGCATACAAATAAGCCCTCCTAAGAAGCCAACAAAGGCAAAAGGAAAACAAGCAGGGAAAGAAGGATAGCATTCCACAAATTTCATTCGTTTTGTACCGCCGTTGCCAGCTGATGTAAGGTAAACTCATGATTAAGATTCTGATGCTGCTCAGAAGACTCGTGGCCGGAACTTCTGATTGATGGTGAAGACAGATGAGTGTCGCATGTCTCGGATATTGCAACATGTGAAAAGGTATTTTCGGGTGGCGGTGACCCTAAAACACAGATATTCCCTAGTCCATCCTTCGTCTTGTTTGGGTATCTCCCTAAGACAGGCTCCCATTGTCCACAGTCAAAACCTTCAGTGGATAAGGTGCCCTCCCGCGATAAAGTGTCGTTATATGGATGGGATAACTGGGGGTTATCTTGATTGAGTATTTCGGGCTCGGTAATGTGGTCGGCAGGTTGCGTTGGTCTCGGCCCATTAAAATCTTCTGATACTTCTCCTATCTTGCGAATATTTTCGTCCATTAATGAATTCTCAGCTGGGGGGTACTGGAGAAATGTATCCAACTGCGGAACTGTCGATTCATTTTCGCTTGGAAACCTCATCCTGATATAATCAAGAAGATGGGCATCATCCCAAGAGAGTGGGTAGTGACATCGGTCTTCGTAGTCTGGACTGATGAGTAAGTGAATGTGCCAATAAAATAGCAGAATTTTCAAGACTCACAAGGGCTAGGCACGGTGCCCTCGCTAGGAAAGAGCAGACAATAAGTTTGAATCCACCTCTTCTCTGGATCCATACCTCTATACAACGATCTGGAGCTTAACACGCCATATGTCGCCTGGCCTATCTTCCCATGGTTCAACATCTCACATATAGATGTGCTGCCTACATGCAAATCGTATTGATGTTCGCTGGTGAACTGACTCAAACAACGGTCGCATTGGAGTTTGTTTAGCGTATGCGCCCTCTTGATGTGCTCTCTATTTGTAGCAGAGATGTTAGTGGTTGCAAAAGAACAAGTTTTGTTGAAATTAATGGGCTTACAGAAGGCGGGAAAACTGCAAAAATCTCTTCTTTGAGCAGTCTCTCAACTCCCGGTTCTCGTGGTCGCGCTTGTAGAATGGGCACGCAAACTCCCTCGGGCCACTGTGATGTGGCTGATGCATATTCCAATTTAAATTTTGATTCGGAGACCCATCGTCATCGTTATCATTGCCTCTATTACCGCTTCCTGGAATGTGTGAAATTAGGCCTGTGCTATTGGAATTTGCTTGATCAGAGTTGGGAGAACTTCCAGACCCAGACACAGAGCCATAATAGTTTTCTCCTCCTGGTCCAGTGTACAATAGGTTCTGTGCTTCATCAGCAGCGTTGGCAAATTCATTAATCTGCGAAAACAACCGCCCTGGATACTTTGAAACAAAGTCATCAATGTCACCGAATAGTGTTCTCATGTGGGACTGAAACGAGTTCTTCGTGCTAACTGATTGGTCGGAACCAACACTTTTATAGCTAGCTGCTGATTCACTCACGGATCGTTCGTGTTGAATGTCAAAAGAGTCGGTTAATGCAGTGGACTCTTGGGATGGCAAAGACATTGATCCAAATCGCAAGTGGTATAGCGCGGTGGCCATGTCTGTTATATCATCTGAATCGTCTCCTGGGCCTTCTCTTGTCGCGATTGCGGTTGATGCGCCAGACTCGCTCGACTCATAGCCGGAAGTCTCTGATGGCTCAAGTCTTGATGCAATGTCATCCGTCCTAGCAGGGCCTGTCTGTATTGAGCTCCCATAGCCACTATCTGATGGGATCTCAAAAAATTTCCGAGCAGTACGTAGAAGCCAGCCATTACCGCTAGATGCTGGGACAATAAGCTTAACAGAAGAGTGGGAGGCCCATTGGACAAACTCCGTGTCTTCAGCCCCCTCAAACAAGAGGCGCATCTCCCCAAGATGAATGGCAATGTGGTCCAGTCTTGACGACCAAGCATTTATGCCATGGAACCTGGCGCCACATCCAGGCGCTGGGCAGCCTAGACTTCGTGGCAAGTGACAGCCGGGGCAAGTAAAATGCTCGTTGGGCTGATGACTCTTTAGGTGGGACGAATGGCCAGAGCCCATCCTGATAAAATCCAGCAGCTTGCCATTCTCGCTTCCGAGGGACTGGAGTTGAGCTGGTTCGGTAGGTGGTTGCTCCACATGAGGATGACCAGTGCAGCGCGAGCCATGACACAGCTGATGGTTTTGTATATGCTGATGCAAAACATGTTGCTTCCAGCTAGACTTGTTGTCGTAGGATGAACGGCAACCAGCAAACTTAAATATGCAAGGAAAGAGGTCATTATACGCTGTGGATACTATGACGGGTGATAATGTAGATGTGGAAGAAGAGCGGAATAGGTCCTCGATGGCCTTGATCTTTGGGAGTACGCGGGCACGCCCTCGTTCAAGCGGTTCATTCATATGGGATGGGTCAGGTATGTAGAACGGCTCATCGCCGAGCAACTGTGCAAACCAACGACTGATAGCAGGGGGGGGAGGTTCTTCTGGGTGGCATCGAGCGGGGGTGTGGTTGGTCTCGTCAGACATATTGCTTTAGCGTAGGTAGGTCAAGGCAACTTCTGAAGAGGAAAGAGTTATGAGTGATAAGTTGGTGAGAGACAAAACCGAGAAGAATTGTGCGAGCTCAAGCATGACAGTATATATAGCTTGTCTCGTTAGGCGACAGCCTCAAGATTAAAATGAGATTTGACCAACGCAGCGCAGCTTTTCGCGCTGCATCACTGAAACGATATGTTATTGGATTTCCGGATGGAAGTCGTGCCTCATTCGTTGATAGACATTGATTATACTCCACAACTTCATCGCAAGACCCACACTTTCATCGCAACCCACCGTCGGATGTCTTGGCACAGTTTTCTATTGAACTTTTGAAGTCGTGGGAGGGAATTTGTGATCACCATTGGCTCTACTCTGTGCAGAGTTTATCCTGCTTACCCGTTCTTCATGTATATGACCAGATTTGGACTAAGGCACAAGCCCATCACCTAGCCCACCTGAGAAACCATAGACCCCTCTATGGGTTGATCATCTGGAGCTGGTACGAAGAACATGCAGCTGCGTTCTGATGCATGCGTGCGTTTTGTGTTCTTTCCGTGCCTTTCGGCAAGAAGGCAAGCTATTTTAGTGCCCAGTTAGAAAGTCTCAGGTTGTCTTGCGTTGATAAAGATATCTATCAAAATAGACCTTAGCAATGTTTTAGCTGGATATATATCCAAGCATCAGGAAATAAATGCCGTTTCCCTCAATAGATTAAGCTCTTATGCGATCCGTGTTTGGAGCTATACATCTTTAAGGGCCTTGGCCAAGCGGTTGCTAAAAGCAATATACTTAATATCCCAAAAGTTCTCCCATTTCCCGCCGGTTGAGAGCTCTTGGACAATTGAGGTGTTGCCAATAAGTGAGGGATGGGTCTGCGCATAGATGCACAAATATACCTATACCAGGTTCTGCTTAGAGGCTGAGGTTTCCACTGCCTAGGACTAGCCACCTCGTCCCAGCCTAGAACTGTGATGATATTTGAGGTCCCGCGTGGCTCAACCTCAAAACTGTGGGCTAGCTGGAGCTGCTAAAAGCAATAGATCCGGTCCTAACGTCCGATATCAGTTGGAAAAAGGTAGAAATAAAGACAGTTGTTCTAATTCCGAATCAGACATTATTGGAAGAAGCAAAAATTGTAATTCTTATTTCGTCCAAAAGATCTGCTCATCAAAACGGCATTTGAGTGAATGTTATCTTGATTTCTATGCGATTTCCCCTGTTAGTAATTTAGCGGGCATAGAACTCTTCCAACTTCAATGAGAATACAAGTCCTTAGACTCATCAGTAGTATCAAATGTGTTCACAGCAACATTCTTCATTTACTATAAGTATTCTTGGGGGCGTAATAATTGTGCCTAACTATTGGCCCTGGTTAACACGTTTGAAGTAATGATTGATTTGGCCTGGCTTGCTTTAGGTAGGCGATCTAAGCTTGAACGAAATTATATTCTTGAAGCTTTGTAGGACGTATTGACGGAGCAGTGTTGGTGTCACGACACTGAGTATTGGATGTCCATCTTGCTGAGAAGATTTCGCGTTAGAAAGAAATTGTTGGCCTCTGCATAAATCATTGGTAGGGTTGTTCTACTTGTGAAGCGTTTATTTATCAGCAGTAATTAGCTATTCAGTCTATCTTGGTAATGACTGTGGTATATACAATAAAATACATTGGAAAACATGTTCTCCTAGATCACTAATTTTCCACGGACGTTAAACTTCCCTTAGACAAAGGTGTAGATTGAGTCGTGTCGTCCCGTATCAAAACATTCTCAAGTTCGCGCTGGTCTTTGTCCACAGAGTCTACTATCTTGTGGCGGTAATGGTATTCAACTGCCTAATAACCCGTGCCCTCACCGATAACCACATCTACAGGGTCGCCAGAAGCGGGCGGTAGGACAGGATTAAAAACAAACCCTCCTTCCATATGATAAGGTGCATTGATGGCTTCTTCCTGAATCCTGGCTGCAGAACGTGCGAACTCTGTTGTAATGTTCGCAACATTTTCCGCTGTGAGCTTTCCATCCCGCTTGATGAAATTACCGCCAACTATGACATGAACCACATCACTTACGTGCGAATGCAAGATGATGGCAGCGACAGGATATCTCCACCCAACCATGTTGGTGGACCTTCCATCAAAAACGACCAAGTCGGCCTTGGCTCCAACTTCAAGAATGCCAAGGTCAGGGCGCCGGAGAGCCAGGGCACCGGCGCGCGTAGCAAGATAGAATGCTTGATTTACTGACATGGGGCTTAGTCGTGGGATTTTCCATTGATCCAAGATCTTCTTGTAGGACCGCAGGCGAACGCTCTGAAGCCATATTCTAGCCTGATTGACCATATCACCCGAGTATGTAGCGTGCGTATCCACCCCGAGAGCGGCTTGATCCATGATAAGGTCACTCTCGTAGTTGGTGTGTCCGAAATGCATCTCAGATTCTGGGGTTATGGAAACGTAGTGATTGTAATCCTTCAGAAGCTGGTACTCGGCCGGCGTGATGAAGGTACCGTGGGACATCACTATTGGAAAGCTTTCGTTGATGATTCCTAATCTTTGAAATAGCGATGGCCCGTGTCGAATGTTCCACTGCGCATCAAGCCAGTGCGTTGTTAACACAGACAAATTGCCGTTTCTAGACCAGTACATTAGGGGAGAAATGAAGTGGAGGTTCAGCTCATGATGCTTACTTGAGGACATTTATGGCCTCTTGTAGATCCGTTTCGCTCACGGCACCCCAGGAATCAAAAGCCATTCCTAACTCAACAAGGCTTCCTGATAGTCGCTGGTCGCCTGCGAGGTCTCGAATATGTGTTGCTCGGCTCGGTATAGTGAAGTTACCGGTTGGATCAAAACCGTAGCCAAACCATACACGAGCACCACTATCAGTGTAGGCATCGATTGCGGCGTTGGCGACCTCTCTGGAATTTATATTGTGGGAATGATCAAGCAGGGACGTGACACCAGCATTCAAGGCCTCCCATATACCAACTAATTGAGACAGATAAAAGTCATCCGGTGAGAAGAGATTGAGTACTTCCGACAGCGGACTGTACCGGACGAAGTACTCGGATAATGTGATGTTGGACGCAATTGTTCTATACGTAGTTTGCCAGGTGTGCCGATGTGTGTCGATGAATCCGGGAGAGATTATCAGGTTTTCTGCCGGGATGACCTCTGCGTTAGGTGGTACATGGATAGAGCCATCCTCATGACTTCCGAATATAGCAGTAATAGTATCCCCTTCAACAAGGATAGAAGTATTGCAAAGAATATTGGGTGTTTGTGTTTGCTGATTGAAGCCTATGACAGTTCCGTGTCGAAATAATGTCGAAGTTGCTGCTACCGTGAAGAAGACCGATAGCTGGCTGAAGAAGACTACAATTAGTACAACGAACGACATTTCCACTTCAGTCACGGATGATGTCTAGAACAGTGTCCAAAGGAGAGTAAAAGTTCACGGCTATTGTATAGGAATAGTTTCTAGAAATAGTTTCTAGAAATAATTCCTCTCTCCCTTTATGCATATACATATATCTATAAGTTAAAAATAATTTGTAGAAAGAATGCATAGCTATGTCCCGGGGTTTTCACAATCCCGACATCCCGAACTCCCTAAGCTCCTCGTTTTCTCTGGTACCCCGCACGCTAGGCGTGAGCTTATATTAACTTTAATTCGCCAATGCTACAGGAACTCGTCTCAATGAGAGGGAGTTGCGCGCGGCTAATGACTAAAATATTCCGGTGTGGCCATCTTGACCACTGGACAAGGGGTAGAGTTGGAATCAGCTCACGATGACCCCCTCAAGGCACATTAAAGGCACGACTTATTCTCCGGAATGGACCTATGATGCAATTGCCGCGCGGTAGCTTTTGGGGCTGCCTGGGGGCTATGATGTGACACCGCGCATGATAGGGGGTATGTGATAATGTGCGTAAAAAGGCCTGACTCTACGATCCTTGCCCTTGCCTTCTACGATGATGCATTTGATGTACCTACCTTGACAGCCTCATCCCCAATACTCGGGCCGAGACTACCACCATTCGAGAAGTCTGCTCCGCTCCGCTAGAGGACATCCAAGTTGAAAAGCCCATTCTTCCATCGGTATCGTGGGGCGGACCTCTCAAGAATGAGGCCATACTATATTACAAGCTTCGGAACCATATCGCTGCCTAGAGCCTCGAATCGGGACACGAGAAATCATGGATGCCTCGGTTCGGCCGGAGAGGTGCCAGCAATGCTATCAATGGTTGGTTTCTTAAATTTGCCTATTCAACAACTTCAACACGATGCTAATCTGACTATTTTCTTGTAAAGGATACCCCAGATGAGACGCCATGATCCTTGATCCGCGATTTGCGACCATGCTTACCTCAACGAGACCACTAACTTCGACCTTCAAACCCATCCGCCCCTCAGAAGCCGAGCTACTACCTCGTGTCCCTCTGCCATGGTCTAAATGAGTGACGTCCTTCCATCGCTCTCCTCGACAATAGTATTCTCCCTTTCCGCGATGAGAAGCCTAGTGGAGGCGGTACCTATTACTGCAACGCTGGAGGAACTCCGGTAAATTACCGTCCACTTCTATCATATTCTACGAGGAATTTTGTTATGTCCGCAGACGATTGCCCTTAGTATAGAATGGAGACATAGATATTGAACAGTCCATCACGTATTGTGTGTAATCCTCCGTCTCTTGGTAAACATGTTATGTACAGCCAAGCTAGAGCCTATTATGTATAGGTCATAAACACGCATCCGGCCAGATAAGTTTGCTATCGGAGGATGAGGATCCCATATTAGAATATTGAGAGCTCACAAGTCGATATTCTTCTGAGTTGGGGAGATACAAGTGTGTGGACCATTATAGCTTTGATGAAAGAATACCGAATTCGGAAACGCGATCTGGATTCTTCTTCTCCCAGATCCCGCAAATTCCCTCCTTCGATGCTCCCAGGATTGGGTCCAGTTCAGGAGGTGGAATCGACCATACACCGGCATATGCGGCGGCGCCTTCACCACCAACGGCGAAATTCCACGCACCTCCGTCCTTAGGATACGAGCCCATCATGGTAAAACCACTTAGTTCAATATCATCTAGCCTATACCTGATATCGGGAGGCAGGCTATGTGCATCTCCCGGTGACATAAGCTTGAATTCAGCCTCGGGTTTGGTAGCATATGTCTTGTGAGCAACACCGGCCGGAATGATCATGACGTCTCCTGCCTGAACGTGAAGCTCAACGCCGCCATCTTCGAATCCCGTGCCAAGAGTGTTCTCTTCCATGTCTTCAGTCGTGTCTGCAACGCCGAAACGAATTGTTGCGTGGCCAGTGAGAACTATCATGCACTCATGCGCGAAAGAGTGATAATGTGATTTCTGGGTCGGGCCATACCGGAAGATCCACTGGGCCTGCCAGCCATGACTCGTGAGAAGATCGTAAAATTGTGTTGCGAGAGACTTTGTGTCTGGAGCAAGAAATCCCGGATAATGAAGGAGTGGGTAGGGAGAATTGGGGATGAGCGTGGTTGGGGAAAGATAATACTTCTTGACTTCAACCATGGTTCAATAACTTTTTCCTGTTACTCACAGGATGCATCATGAGATGAGAAGTCAGATATCTTACCAAATGGCCTCCAATGGTCTGGAACGCCAGAGACTAGATATCGGGGTTGTCCGAGCCTCCCTCTTGGATCTCGGAAGAGACCCCGATGGGGGCCGAGGATATCTTATCGACTAACGCTTTGTGCGGGTCGCTAATCCCTTTGCGTCACTGGAATATTGAGCCCCGAGTGGGAACATAATTATACCTCTCGGACCTCCCCTTCTCCCCCACAATCACTACCATGCCAACATGGATCATCAGTATGAAGCAGCACCGACGCCGTCTGTTTCTAAAGCATGCAGTCGGTGTCGTGCGCGCAAAGTCAAGGTAAGCCATCCGAATCGAGATGCCCTATCCCATTTCGGTGCTCTGACACTGTGCTTGCCCTGGCTTCCAGCCACACTCTGACAAGGTTGCTAAAATGTTTGATGTCATTGCCTAGTGTGATATGCTTGTGCCGCAGTGTTCAACTTGCACTAAGCAAAATGAAGACTGTAACATCGTCGATTATGTTTCCTACCCGTATGCTGAAATAGAGAAACTTCAAAACCAAGTTGCGGTACTGCATGCAAAGCTTGCAGAGGCCGCCTCGACAGCCAGGATACAAGGGACCGTTGCAAGAGGCCCATCTGTTGATGGCCCAGCTCCTCAGGATCCGCAGTATACCCAGAATGAGGCGGCAGCAGAGGATGTCTTAAAGGAAGCTGAAGAGGTTGGCATTCTCGCTGTGGCTGGATCTAACCAGCAGTCACAAACCACCTATGGTAGGATACCTCTGAAACCCTCTAATACATATCCTTGTGTTCGTGTGTGCATGTTAATTCATGCTGACTTTGTTCTCTTAATCATTGAAGCCGGGAGTGCCACCGGGTCAACATTTGTTCGCATCTTTTTCAAGCAGCTACATTTCTTGCCATATACGACTCTGTTTACACAAGAAGGGAGCCTCGATCCTGCCTCGATGACGGCTACGGCTGGCCTGCCGCCTTTCGCTATTGCCAAGTTACTCTGGAACGCCTACATTGCCCGTATACATGTATGGTGGCCCTTTCTCTCGCTTTACAGCCTAAGACAGGCAATACAACAGATTTACAAAGAACCCTCTCGATGCAACGAGTTTCAAAAATTCACTGTGTTTCTTGTCTTCGCTCTGGGTTCTCGGGAGAGTTTAGAGAATGAGGATTACAAGCAAATGAGAGATTTGAACTCTCCAATGGCCTACTTCAAAACTGGCCTCCGATTCTTTGCACAGTTTGGCGACCATGATCGCCAAATATTCAATATTCAGGCAGTGCTGTTGTTGGGCGTGTGGATGTTGCACTCAAACTCGAGTAGTCACATCAGTGATCTCTGGCAAATGAGCCGCTATGCCATGTCTATGGCATTAGAGACTGGACTACATCGACACAACAAGACTTGGTGCTTCCCGCAGGATGAATTAGAGATTCGTAACCGAACATGGTGGTCTGTCTATGCGCTTGAGAGGTAAATATTGTTTGAACCATGCCATGAAGCAGGAGCTCATATATCTCAGACAGGTTGCCGTTTTTACAGGTCGAGTGTTATCCGTTCGTGATCATGCCGTCCAAGCTCTCATGGCCTCGCCGTCCAGTATAGACCAACTCACTGAATCTGAAGCAAGAGCCGCACCTGTGTTCCACTCCTCGAAGATCATCCCATTCAATCTCATCGTTCAACTACGCAGGATTGCTGGCCGTGTACTCGAGTCTATATATATCGCCCGCGGGCCGGATGGGCGATGCCCCACTGCCTCCTTCCAAGACATATGCAACATGTCCAAAGAGATTCATCGTGACCTTGAAGAATGGAAGAAGCAGCTGGATGATTCAGGATTAAAATCTTCCCGGGAACACTCCGAGCTGAAAATCGAGTACTGCATTATTCTACTCCTTCTTAACAGGCCTTCCCCTACCTTCATGGTCCCATCACGAGAGATGCTTTCGATTTGCTCCGGGGCGGCTTCCAGCGCAATTCGACATTGGCACAAGCTGGCAGTCGATTACGGCATCTCTGCGGCATGTCCCTCCCCGCGCCAACTACACTCTATTTTACTTGTTGGGCTCGCTGCCTTGTACTGCGACTGGTGAGATATCTTTTACTTTCGTCTAATGAAGATGCTCGTTTGCTAATCATTCTCTTAAATACTAGGCAATCTACTATGGTAACTTCATCAGTTACATCGAGTGTTAACTCACGAGGATCCATGGCTCCCCATCGCCATGGCCAGGAGACCGCCGTTGTTCTTGACCTCCTTGAGAGAGGAATAAAGCTTATTAACGAACCTGCGCTATCCAAGTTCCGAGACCTATTCCATGCTGCTCGGCTGAAGGTGTATGGGCCACTATCGTCTAAAAACCCTCTGGGCGTCGATTCAGATGATAGCACCGCCTTTGCTCAGCCAGCGCAATTCTGGAACCCACCATCAGACCCCGCGAGCATGTATGGAGTGCAAAATCCAATGGCAGCGATGGAGGATGGCCTAGATGCCTATAGGAATGAAGTGACTGATCTTTTTGATGCTGGTGTGCTGGACATTGATAACATGCTATCGAACTGGTACGACGCTATTATGAGCTAGGGTGATATAACGAGTGTAATGAAAATACCAAACTTTCTTCAATTTGCTTTGCTCGAATCACAATGAGATAAGCGATCTTCGAATCAGTCCTCCAGCATATAGCTCTTTGGCTAGCAACATGTTTCTCCATGCCCTGCCCCCAATTCTCCACGTAACTCTCGCCGGTCGAAGATGTGGTTTCTGTGACTAATGGCTAAGTTGCGTTGCTCTCCAAGATACTGTACTCGTCTCCACTAACGCCAAACGATTCTTCTGAATCGCCATTTGGACCACTGGTTGCGTGACTCGGGAGCTCCCGAGACCTCGGTGTCGTCCGACTCGCTTCCTGTAAGAGGCCCCGCC
Organism: Clonostachys byssicola; assembly: GCA_902006505.2. NCBI lineage: Eukaryota > Fungi > Ascomycota > Sordariomycetes > Hypocreales > Bionectriaceae > Clonostachys > Clonostachys byssicola. The sequence goes on from CABFNO020001231.1 coordinate 64,624, forward strand.
TTCGGGGCACACCGAAGAGCATCCATCACACAGCTAAGCCAGGTGGCAGATTAATCTTTGTGGCAAAGGATCTTCAAGTTCTGATAAGGACTCATCTGCATATACAAAGCTAAGCCCATCTTGCAGACTAATTTGATGAGATTAGTTATCTTTCAACTTATGCAGATCAAGTATAGCTATACCAACAACACATCTTTCAACATGGGACACAGCAACGGCTCCGGTGCAACACACGACAGTGTCTTCAACGCAAAGAATGAATCCATTCTAGTACGTCCCACAGCTGACAAGACGGTGAAAGAAAATACAAAGCTTACAAATCATTTTCCTAGGTTGGGATGCGCGATGGCGTGACCGGCGAATTCAAGCTCGTTCCTCGGGAACAAGCCACCATCTCCGTATTTGATTCCAATTTTCTCGTTGGGGATGGAATATGGGTATGTACACTCGTCCTTCTCCCTTATCCTCCCTTTCCTCCTCCCAGAACATCACTTTTATTGCAATCTTGGCACTGACATAGCTGGTAACAGGAGGGAATCCGTGCCAATCATGGTCGAGTCCAGTTTGCCTACGAGCACATTAACCGTCTCTTCCAGTCGGCGAAAGCCATGTACATGGACATGGGACTAAGTAAAGGTGACCTACTCGATCTACTTCACAAGACCATTGACGCCAATGACATGGCCGAAGAGGCCCATGTCCACATCAGGCTTGTTGTGAGCAGAGGTCTCAAGTCAACACCATATCAAAACCCAAGTGTGAACGTCGGTGTCCCTTTAATCGTTATGATCCCCGAGGTGAAAGCAGTCTCCACAGAGTCCAAGTCTCGGGGTCTTAGACTTGCCACAACCTGGGTTCGCCGCGGACCTCCTGACGTCAAGGATGAGCAGTGGAACCACATCTCCAAGGCCACGGATGTACAGGCTTGCATCAGTGCCAATGTAATGGGTGTTGACGAAGCGCTCATGTTGGACCAGCGCGGATTCGTCAAAACCTGCAACTCAACCAACTTCTTTATTGTCCGAGGCTCCGAGGTCTGGGCTCCGACAAAGGACAACCAAATGCAAGGCATCACGAGGCAGAAAGTGATTGACATTTGCCGGGCTGCAGGTATCGTAGTCCGCGAGCTCGATTTCTCCTTAACAGAGGTGTATGGGGCGGATGAGGCATTCTGCACCGGGACATTTCCCAGCCAGATTCATGTTGTCGAGGTTGATGGCCGGCAGATTGGCGACGGCAAACGCGGAGCAGTTACGGAGATGATTCAGCAACTTTACATTGCACATGTCAAAAGCGATGTGAGCAGGTCGAGGGAGGAAATCATGGCCTCGCTTACCAGGCCTCGAGACTTGGCCTTTCTGGACAAGGTGCATGTTCCTAATGGAGTTACCAATGGTGTTTCCAAGGGGGTTACCAATGGTGTAGACAATAGCTTGTAAAGCGACCGCTTCATTAATTCAAGTATTATCAAAATATAAGTCTGGTCAGTAAAGTTCAGGGCGCTGCTTCGTGCTTAAGTTCCCCGCTGCCTCAATCAAAGATGATGAATATTACCTGAATATTTAGTCCTCATATTGAGGTTATGCGATATTGGTGTTGCTGGCTACTTGAAATACGTATAAAGAGAATGCAACTTATTGAAACTAACCAAAGGAAGGACGTACATTAGCATCTTCATAGTAATCAAGCCCTTGGGTATTCGCAATAGGACATCTATATCTACCTAGGTATCAAGCGACACTTGGAAGTTTTCTAGTTACGCAGTATTTCAAGATACGACTTCCCACTTTGCCCCCCTTACGGAAAGATTTTCTTCCTATGATTACCTAATTAAAAACCCCTTCATCCTCTAAGGGTATAAAGGCTACTTGGCATTGATTGATATTCTAGAAAAATGCATATACATCACCAAACCGCTCTCACTAGCCTTTTTATCACATAGTTTGTTTTACACCAAAAACATAGTTCCAAGAACAATTAATGCCTCAAGAGATACGACCCACAGGTCAAGTGTCAATGAGTTCAATAAGCAAAAATCGGGTACACATGTTTTCCCGCTTCAGGCGTCCGGTGCATCTTGGACTCATTCCTCCTGCTTTCTCACTGTCTTCAGAAATGCCTCAGTAGGTATAGCGGAAATGATGATTCTCCCCGTCAGTTCGATCTTCAAGGTCAACCTCAAGGCCCACTGCAACTGACGATTCAACTGGCTTTCCATACTCCCTGTCCCGACGCTTATTCTCGATAAAGCAGCAAGCACTGGTAACGAAAATAAGTTAGTTATATATGTGTTGACGAAAGACTGGCAGGAGGGGCGGCTCACAAGTAAATCATTCCCATCACAGCATTGACAGAAAAGGCGGTCATCATTGCATTGATTCCCAAAGGGTAGTACGGGGCTTGGTCAGTTCTGAAGAATTGAGGTCCGAAGATATTTCCCACGGCTGCCAGCATCATTAGTACGGAGCTCACAGATTTCCCCCAAAGGAATAATTATAACTTACAGTACCATACGGCAACAGAAACAGACGCGAACGATTTCTTTGTGGTGCCCGAATTGTTGGAAGACTGAAGGCTAAGCATTGTAACAAAGGAGACGTTGTAGAAGCCCATAAGGTAAACACCAGTAAGGGATGCAGCACGCTGCGTCTTGATATCAAGCACTACAATGAAGGAATTAGCTTCAATGATATCAATATTCAAGATAAATGACTCACAGTGAATCATGACAGTTCCAGCAATAGCCGGAAGTGTTGACAGAACCCAAATAATGCAGCGCACGTTCGGTACATAGAGCATGATGACAGTTGCAGTAACCTGTGCCACAATTGCGACTGCGGCTTGTGGCGAAGCCATGAGCACAGTTTTGGTCTTAGAAAATCCGTACCCAGATATAATGAGTGGGTTAAAGTTGGTAATGCCGGCGTTTGTAACCGCAAAAGCCATGACGCCAATGGAGAGAGCCCAATATTTGGGATCCTTGAGGGCTTCATAGACCTGTCCCATTTTCCATGTCTACCATATGATTCATTAGTAGGACGTTTTCAGGCATAAGTCAAGAGCATGAAGTCTTTAATGAATGAGTATGCTTTCGAAGGCCTGCACTGACCTTGTTGGAGTTGACGCCGGTTTGATTCTCGGCAGTTCGGATGACGACGAGTTTCTTCTGCTCCGCAGTAAAGAACCAAGCAGTCTGGGGGCTATCTGGAAGAATGACCAGCACTACGAAGCCAAAGGCCAGCGTGATTGATCCATAAATGATAAATAAATACTATAGTTTCTGTTCAGTGCCTGTGCATAAATAGTGAGTTTATATTACGAAGCAAAAACATACCTTCCATGGTGACAGGCCTCCTTGAATCTGACCAATGGCATATGCGAGAATGCCCCCAAATATCTTTCTTTTGATTAACAATTACTTCATTGATTGTGTTTTTTTAGAAGACTCACCCCGGCGAAAGTATTGAAGTAAAGAGCCGAAACCAAGGCGTGCTCTTCTCGGCGGTACCAGATAGATGTGAGCAAGATACAGCATGGCAACAAGGCGGCCTCGAAGACACCGAGGAAGAATCTAGCCACAGCCAATGTCGCAAAGCTCTTACACCCAGCCATAGCTGTAATGGTGATTCCCCAAAGGACGAGGATCGTGCCGATGAATTTTCCAATGCGTACCCTGGTCAGAAGCCAGAGAGCAGGTATCTCCATGGCGATGTACCCGAAGTAGAAGATGGACCCAAGCCAGCTATAATCCTGGTTCACAAGGCCGACTTCCTGAGACATTCCATAGACTGCGGCAAAACTCATGGCATTCTATGTATCATTTCCGTGTCAGTTATCAATACGTTTGTGAGGAAATGGTACTACTGACCTTGTCTAGAAAGGCGAGCAGAGACGCCAGTACCATCACAACCAGAATAACAGAATTGGTCTTGATCAACAGTTTTCGATTCTGACTAGGCGTCAAGACCTGCTCGGATATATCTTGCTCCTCTTCAGCCTCGGCCATTGAGGAGTTAGAGGGTCGAGCCTCGGTGAACCCAGGTTTGGTTTCTGTTGGATCGCTCATGGTAATGGAAGAGTAGAAGATGCAGTGCAATTTGGGATGTCAGCAGTTGCGAAAGAATAGGAGTGCCGTTGGGTAAGGGATGGCTTAAATGAAGAAAATCCTCAGCCATAGGCGATTGCGTGATAGCCACCGAATCTTCCTGGTCCTAGTCTATCTAGCCCATGTCACTGGTTAATCTGATATCATCAGATAGCGGAGGCCATTGTGTAAGGGGTTGTACGCTACTCAGTAGCAGTTGAGCAGGCCAATATCTGGGGATTGTGGACGCAGAGTTCAACAAGCAAAACAAGGATGAGAGTGGGTTTTCGGGGTGCTCCATTCAGACTAGAGGTTGGAGGATGGCGTGCTCGGGGGTGACCGAGTGGAAGACTCGGGAGACACCGACCTTATCTCTCGGCACCCCAGTTTAGATAGCTGGAGTTTATTGCAATAGTCTGTGTCCCTTAACTCACGCGACTGATGGGGATCGAGTCAGTTTTGACCCCGGATATTTCGTCTCAAGGCTTTTTCCTTTATCTACGGGCAAAAGATGTCTTCTGAGATGGTACACATGGGCATCTTTCTATAGGCGCTAAATTGGCTTCATATCAAGACTCCTTTCCCGAAATATCTTCTCGAATATCGTACATCACGAACCTCTAAATACATCGGAAATCCAAAATGGCTGTCAAAGAATCAGCAACCCAGTCTGAGCCTATCGATGCGGTAAGGCCTATTAAAGTAATATGTATCGGAGCTGGCATGTCCGGTATCATATGCGGTGTCCGGTTTCCTCAAAGAATAGAAAATCTCGACTTGACTATTTATGAGAAGAATGACGACGTGGGAGGTGTTTGGTACGAGAACAGGTGAGTTGCTTCAAACCAGCAGATGGGCTTTAATCAACTGACTTCATTTAATAGGTACCCAGGAGTTACTTGCGGTGAGACAAGTCTCTATCTTGACAGCCAGCTTTGAATGATAGCTAACCAGCTTGTGTCTTTCTCTTCAAGATGTCCCATCTCATGCCTTTCAATTCACGTTTGCTAGCAACACCAATTGGTCATCGTTCTTTGCCCCAGGACAGGAAATTTCCAAGTACTTCCGCACTGTTGCTGAGAAGTATGACGTGCTCAAGTACGTCCGGTTCAAGCATGAGTTCAAGAAAGCTGTCTGGCTAGAAGGCCTCCATAAGTGGGAAGTTACTATTCTCCGAATGGAAGACAACACGGTAACAACTTTTCTACCATATCATCTGCCTTTAACTGCCTAATGGCTCCCATTCACCCTCATACTCATTATTTACTAATTACATCGACATGCAGGAGTTCAAGGACTACGCGGATGTACTAGTCAAGGCAACTGGCAACTTAAACAAGTGGAAATGGCCTGATATTGAAGGGCTTCATGACTTCAAGGGCCCAGTCATGCACTCAGCAAACTATGACACGTCCTTTAACCCTACCGACAAGAGGGTCTCTGTAATAGGCAGCGGTTCTAGCGCCGTCCAAATCGTTCCTGCAATGCTGCCCCAAGTCAAATACATGGACCATTACGTGCGCGGCCGTGCGTGGATCTCACCCGCTGCCTTTGTTGCCGCGGATCCTCGGAAAGCTAATAGTGATGTTCACAACTGTATTCTCTATGCCTTTTCTATGCCCTATTTTCACTCTGTGGATATGAAGCTAATTTAAAACATAGTTGAACATCCTGCGGAAGAAAGAAAAGGCTGGTCGGAGCATCCGGAAACCTACCTGCGTTACAGACATCAGATTGAAGATGTCGTCAATCGCGCCCAGCTTGTTCACTGGAGAGGTTCCGCAATGAACAAGTCCTTCTCGAAAGAGACAGAGGAGTCCATGATTCGTAGATTGTCGCCCAAGCCTGCGGTATGGGAAGCTCTGCGACCTGACTATCCGCCATTATGTCGACGAGTTGCTCCGGGACCTCGATACCTTGAGTGCCTTGTAGACGATAGTCTGAACTTCATTCCGAAGGGTATCAGAAGGGTGACTGAGAATGGTATCATCGACGCAGATGGTGTCTTCCGTGAAACGGACGCCATCGTCTGTGCCACTGGCTTTGATACGTAAGTTGCCCATTGGTATTCTCCTCATATTGCCTTGCATACACTGGAAGCGTACTTACTGACCTTGAACTACTAGATCCTTGAACATGCATGAGACTCCGATCTATGGTCAAGGGGGCATCTCGATTGACGACGTGTGGCAACCAGATCCCATAGCATATATGTCTATCCTCCCAGCAAAGATGCCGAACTTGTTCTTGTTTGTTGGTCCAAACGGTGGATCTGGCGCTGGCTCAACAATCCAAATGAGCGAATGCGTAGCGGAATATGTGATCAAGTGTATCCAAAAGCTACAAAGAGAGAACCTAAAAACGATTGTGGCCAAGTGAGTTCAACATTACGACCCCAATCATCGAAAGGAAACCACTGACTTAATTCCGTTACAGACAATCAGCTGTCAATGCTTTCAGAAAGCAGGCTGATAAATACTTCGCAAAGACTACTTTCACATACACGGTGAGCTATTTTGACCTGTTTAGAAACGTTCATTGGGCGACTTATTAACTTCTTCCAGTGCAACAACTGGGCCAAGCGTCACCCCGATGGCCGTATAATTGGATTCTGGCCAGGTTCAGCCATTCATCTACGCAAAGCTCTAGAGCATCCAAGATGGGAAGACTTTGAGTACGAATCAATGGACGAAGACAGCCTCGCGTGGATGGGCAACGGTTTGGTATTGGCGCAGCTCAGCGCCGACTCCACAACAGGATATCTCGACCTGGTAGACGTGCCGGACTCGGAGATTTACAAGGGTGTAACCACAGAAGGAGCTCGCGTGGCAAATATCCTGGCTGAGGAGCGAGTTGTTTGCAGTGGCAAGATAGCCATTTGAAATCGTCGTCTTGTATCTAAAAGCGAGGCCAAGGATTGAGTCATTACAAATGTGGTGAACCGGGTAGAATCAAGTCGCATCAGAGCCAAAGCCAAAGGGAAAAAATGGATGCGTGTTATTAAATGGACAGAAAAAAGCACGCGAATAGTTTCTTCAACTGATGAAACGAGATGGACAATGTGCTATTGCCGATGTAGAGTTTGAATCTAACCGAGGATTTGGTCCATCAACTGATTTAAGATAACTGAGCCTCCCTAAACGCAGCCACGCCGGATTTCCATCGAGGATGATGAAGGCGAATTTCGGTGTTGCTTGGACCAGCTGGTCGGCTTAGGACTACCTCTTGCAAGTTAAGTGTCAATAGCTTTCCTGTATCAAAATGGTGTCTTGCTGAGCTGGCATCGTCGGTTCTGAAGACTCTCACGGTCTGACCCTCGACGAGTTCGAGGGGGTCTTTGTTAACACCCTTGGCGTCATCTGCAAAGCCCGAGCTGAGGATTGCTGCGACAGCCTCTTGGCCACGAGATTTCTTAACGGAATTGGCACGGGCTGCTGCTTTGTCTGTCTCCTGATACCTCTTCATGAATTCTACAGTGCGTGGGTAAAGGTCTGGTCCGAAGAATTCAGCGGGCAAGGCATTTGGCATGCCCAGCAGCCAGTCGATGGGAAAGGCAGCTTTGCCAGCAACTCGTTAGCTCAAAAATTGGATATCGGTCCCTCTTCAAATCTAACATACCGTGGATATCTACCAAACGAATGTTTTCAGACCCGGACAGCCACTTGCGCCCGTCGCTTAGCAGATCCTCAAGCAGCTCGAAATGGGTCCTCATCTCGACCAAAGCTGCAGGACGGCGCTTTGCCTGATCCTTGGCAGTAAAGCTTCGACCTGTGAGTCCCGAGCGGTCCTTCATAAATGTCTCATTTTGGAAGACTGGCAGTTCGGGCGGCATGGTCAAGACAGCCGAGGAGAAGAGCGAAAGCTCGGCCCAATCGCGAAACAGCTTCTCGAAAGCGCGACCCTGAGCGTCGGTTGCGCCCAGCGTCTCTCCCGGAATCATCTGCTCCAGCTTCTCCAGGATCAAGCGCGTGTCGAAGTAGATATCCCTTCCTATAGCCAGGACGGGGATGCGCCGATAGTTGATGCCCAGAGCCTGCAAATCAGGGCGCGGCATCACTGGTGGCTGCCGGCATTCTGTATACTTAATGCCTCGAACGTTAAGGTAAGAAACCACCTTGTTGCCCCAGGGAGATCCTGGGTAGGTGAAAAGGACAATCTCTGGGATAGAGCCGCTCATTGTGAATTGATGGCCGATGAAAGAAGTGTTAGGTGTTCGTTTGGAAGATCGTGTTTCACTAGCCGGTTGTTTGTTGATGACTTGGTTGATATATTCAATTGAGCCTCGGCATCTTTTAAATTCTCCACTCATTTGTTTATGGGGACTCCAGATTCCAGTCCCTTGGCGTTCGGCAATTGCCATTGGTTCGGCAATGTTCCAGTCTGATAACCAGGTCCGGGCTTTTTTTACGGGAATCAACCCCCCCTTAAGACTCCTTCGCAGATCTCCTCCCATTTGGTACCATGCTAAATATTTGTTCTTCTTGTATTCTATCTGTCGCGTAGCCTTCATCTCCTCTTTGGCTGGCTAAGATTGTTCAAGCTACCGCGATCACCATTTGGCTTACAAGTCAGAAACAGATAAATGAAACTAAATTCAGCACAGCACTCAGAGAGTTTCTTCCTTCACATGCTTGAGGCCGCATCAAAGTGAGACTTCGGCTGATAGTACCATGTTGCAACTTCGTAAAGTCACCCCAGGAATATGAATGTAGATTCGGAAAGATTAACACAACGCAACATGATAAGGCGGCTTCCTCTCAAGGAGAGATCTTAAGTATTTCTGATAAAGCTATTCAACTTCAAGGTATTCCTATCACGCATTCCACCATCCAAGCCTAGCAATTTCTTGCAGCCACGAACGTTGTCAGCAGCTATGGCCTTACAAGGGGCATGAAGCACGCCTCGAGTTTCAGAGAATTCATTGAAGCCAGCCTACAGCCTTTTAGGTATCCGACTTTGCGATCTTATCTATTAGTAAATGATTGCTTCTCAAGGTTCCCAGGGTATTAAAGACGGTATCTAGAAAGTTGGGCTAAGCTTAACATGCGTAGTTGGCGGTCAGTTAGACGCCCAACCTTCAACGTTCGCTCAACCCTCATTGGCGAATTTATATTCGGATGTTAGCAGCTACGATACTGGCAGATCACAAAGATCGACCTTATTTAGAAATGGCTTACAAAGGGATCACACATGCAGCTCAGCGAAACTGGAGACTCAAATGCAACGCCTATCACTCAACCACCGGATCATTCCAAATATAGGCCAAGGAGGCTATGATGAGCCCACCATCGTGTTCGAATACCCTCAAAGAGCCCCAACGCTTCCTGAGCCGGGGATCAACTCAGCGGGGCCGTTGTGGACCACCCGTCTCATTGTGTCATCACTGACCGGATGGCGTGCTCGATCTCGCGGCCTGGTGGCACGATGGAATTGATGGCGTGCTTGGTTCAGCGATAAAAAATCGTCTTATTCGCTGCCTCGAGATTGATATCGGATCACTCAGTGATCAGCTTGTTCCGAACTGCAAAGGATCCTCCCGATTTAGCCGTCCGTTGTGGGCCATTCTGGCCTGCCTCGTTAATGATGGGGCCAGGATGCATGGCTCAGATACATATAATGGACGGCTCGTAATTCTAGAAGAGCTCTTCCGCGCGGTCCAAGTCTGAAAATAAATTTCAGGATATAAAATCCATACTTGCCAGAGAAGATGAGTGAGAAGGAAGTCTCTGCCGTGCCCGACAATGAAAAGGAGGTCACTATCCACCCCGAGAAAGAGGCTGTCTCTCCTGAAAGTAACGATCATGCATCCGTCACCAACGAGAAAGTAACCGCCTCCCCAGTGCCAAAGGCTCCAACAGCACCAGTATCCGGTGCCGACGCCGCACTGGAGCTGCTGAAGGAGACCGGCGGTATACTGCAACCTTTTGACGAGGCCCGGGAAAAGCGACTTGTGCGGCGAATCGATAGACACATCATGCCCCTCATCTGCATCGTCTATTTCCTGCAGTACATTGACAAGACGTCTATCTCATACGGCAGCGTGACTGGCCTGCCGGAAGCCACAGGGCTGGTCGGAAATCAATTTAATTGGGTTGCGTCCATCTTCTTCTTTGGTCAGCTTGCCTTCGAATTCCCGACCATCCGCCTCCTCCAGTTGTTTCCCTTGGCCAAGTACGTCTCACTGAATGTGACACTATGGGGTGTCACCTTAGCTTGCCTCTCATCCTGCAAGAATTACGCCGGTCTTCTTGCATGTCGCTTCTTCCTCGGCGCTTTCGAGGCCGCCATCATCCCAGCTTGGGTTCTCTTCACCTCGCAGTGGTATAATAAAAGCGAGCAGGCATTTCGTGTCGGTATTTGGTTTTCAGTTTGCGGCACCGCACAAATGTTTGGGGGATTCTTTGCGTATGGTGTGGCCACGCATGTTGGCAGTGACCCGAATGCGCTTCTAGACGGGTGGCAGGTTATCTTTCTCTTCCTCGGTCTGCTCACGGTTGTTGTTGGTATCGCGTTCTACTTTCTGATTCCGGACTCCCCTGCGACGGCCAAGTTTCTCTCGACGGAGGAAAAGGGTGCTCACCTCCATCGGATTCGAGGAAATGAGCAGGGCATCGGTTCCCCGACATTCAAGCTAACGCAGGTGCGTGAGGCGTTGACGGATCCTATGACCTGGCTATACTGCTTCTGGGTCTTTGCGGCCAATATTCCAAATTCCACTGCTACTAGTTTCGGTAATATTCTTGTCAAGGGAATGGGTTATACCAGCAGAGAGTCATTGCTGCTGGTCACACCCCTCGGGGCATATGAGATGGTGCTTCTCGTTGGTCTGACTTGGCTGGCAATGAAGACACATCAGAGGTTGTATTGGTGCGTGACGGGTCATATTCCTGCCATTGTTGGTGCAATTCTCATGGCAACTACGGACAAGACCGCTGCTCTCATTGGATACTACTTGACTGGAGGCAAGACACAGGAACACAGGAACACCACATAGGTTCAAGCTAATTCTGAACTCATAGGAATCCCTATCGGATGGACCACCATCCTAGGCATGAAGAGCTCAAATGTAGCCGGCTCGACCAAGAAGGTGACCGTTGCGTGTAGGTACTCTCTTTTTGGTTCCAGGGCTGAACCGTTTGCGCGTTCATTAGCTAAACTTGGAAAACAGGTCTAGAAACGATCGCTTACACAGTTGGGAATATCATCTCTCCTCAGACATTCCAGCCACGTGACGCCCCTCGATACCTTCCTGCCAAGATCTCTATTTGCATAATTTATTTCCTCTGCACGGTGGATCTTCTTGTTATGCGTTGGGTCCTTAGTAGCCGAAACAAGAAAAGGGACCAAGAAAAGGAGGCACAGGGTGACGCCCATATAGTGCAGGAAAATCATGAGTTTCTGGATCTCACAGATCTTGAGAACAAAGAATTCCGATACGAACTCTAGAACACGTTATTCTCGAAGTTTATATTCTGGGTTAAACTTGCAAAAATAAAACTGAAAGAAACATGAAGAAATCAAGAGAAAGAAACAAGGAAGGACAAAAAGCCGTCAGCTATACGGGTGATGGCTACTTCATACACTTAACAGTATCCTGTATAGTGGCAAATTCAAATTCCTTGAGCATCTCATCCCAGAGCTTTTCTTGAATCTCCTCTCTTTTAGGATCATAATAAAACTTCCCATATCTTAACTCTATGTCAGCACTCTCTTCTTCACTGTCTAGTCGGGGTTGGGAAAACGTACGGATAGATGTCCCAATCCATAATGAAGGATCCATGGGAATCTTTCCCCCTGGTTACTATCGCATCAATATATGCGCTTGCGGCATCTTCAAGACTCCGACCAGCAATAGCCCTCAACCAATTGAAGCCGATCTGCGTAGACATGCTGGCGCCCTCGAGGATATTTGTACCGCTGGTCAATCCGGGATCTACCAAATTGATAACGACATCATCAGGGCTCACAAACCGAGACAGCTTGTCAACAAAAAGATGGGCCAGGAATTTAGTATTGGCATACTGCCCCATGGGGTCAAAGTTCTCTTCGACGTCGAATGCAGGCAGGATACGTTCGGCTTTGTGCTGGGGAAACTCGGCATGCATGGCTGTTCCCGAGTTGACAATAACCAAACGGCTAGGCCTCCCAGGCGGATCCTTTGACTTGAGTACCGGCACCAGGAGCACAGATAGAAGCATGGTAGAAAGGAAATTGACTTGAAAGACCATCTCATGGCCAGTCTTTTCGCAGCGCTTGAAGTAACCAAAGGCCGCGCCTGCATTGAGAATGGCAAAATCGATTCGCGACAGCTGAGTTGCGCAACGGGCAACAAAATCATGGATAGATTGATAGGAGGTCAGATCCAGAACCCAACCGTCTATTTTCGCATTTGGGTGCCTCTCCCTGAGAATTCCCACAGTGAAATCGGCCTCGGCTTGCGTCAGGGCTGAAATGATAAGATGGCTGATCTCTAAGTCAAGGAGCATTTTTGCGCACGCATGCCCGATTCCAGAGCTGGCGCCTGTGATGATTCCTGTCTGCCCAGAGAGAGACGTCCCTAGAGGCAGGTGCTTGGATCTCTTGCAGAACTGGGATGAGAAGAACAGGCCGCCAGAGCTTTTGGGAAGCTGAGGAAGCTTGGCAGACTCACTTTTGAACCCGTTTTGAGCTTGACTCATAATGAAGTCTTAGTAAATCAAGGTGGACTTTGGATACCTAAATTTCGAAGGTTTATTTATACTAAGGTAGTGAATGTAAGCTTGTCTCGTCGTCGGAAGCGGTGGGAAGGGGGACACAGACACTAATACAGTAACATCTACACAAATGTAGAAGGGAGAATTCAAAACCAGGGGACTGAGAAAAAATCGCACTCAGTTTTATACTGTCGGACGCTAGATTTGAGGGAGCGCAAGCCAGTCCAGTTCGAGATTGAAGTGAGGCGATTTTTTATAGCTTTGGGTAAGGGTTGCGCAACAACCTAACTTTCCACCTTGACCAAACCATCTGGCCGGTTCAGATTGATTGATGCTACTGAAGAAATTCTTTTCCATTTAAAAACCACCGGAAGACCGAAGCATGCGTATTGCCCACTTCCAACATGAGAGAACCTCTTTCTATTAAATGAATATCAACTACCCTATACACTCACACTAACATATGTTTTCCCGACTTCTTTTGATGGAAAAGTGCAGTGCGTCGGAAGTGTCGATCAATGGAGACTAGAAGTCAGAATTTCTCTGTAAATGCGCTTTGTCTTGGAAGGTTTCAACAAACTTGCTTGATACTACCAAGGTTTATCAGGTGGTTACGGTAGCAAAAGGAGGCTGATAACAATTCTATGATGGCGAGAAGCAGAAGAAGGAATGCGTTGTAAAGAAATGACGAATTGGAATATAATCTCTTCAATGAGGTGAGAAATTTATTGTCCTTCTGTCAGACAGCTATGATAACGTCAAGATAATATGGTTGTAATTGTCAAAATGTTGATGCTGGTGCTATTTGGGGCTTATGGTGATGCGGCTTATCAGAGCGCTGGTACCTTGATTGATGTTTCGTGCTGTTTTGCTAGCGAGACCAGAAAGCAGTGACTTGCGAGAGACAAGCTACCTGATGGTACTTAAAACGAGTATTAATTGGGCGTAGAATAGGTGGGCTATCCGAGCTCATGTGTAGCCAAGAGTACCTGCATCCTGTACCCACCTTTAGGCTCGTATCTGAAGTTGATTGGCCCGCTCGCCAAATTCGGCGGAACCGAGACCGGAACCGAGAAATTCCGTCTTTCCATCTACGCGTAATTTGACCCAAGACGACGCAGAGCCAAGATCCCAACAGCGAAATCGACCGTCTATTCGCTTCATTTAGCCTGTCATCTTTCCATTTCATTTCCACTCCCCGGCTCATCGAGCCCTGAGACCCAGCATGTAGGGCTGAGATATGCTGGCGCGGCCAAACGTCCCACGCGATTCCCTACTTTTGATGCGATCAAAGATACACAAACATGTCGCCCGTCAACCCCTATTAGCAGCTACCCACTTCTCTAACGTATGCCGACGTGCCGGTCCTGGAGATTGCGCTGGAAGGATGCTGTGAGCGGCAGAAGAATCCTCTTTGCCTGATCCTCACGTCAGAACCTGAGACGGGCATCTTGCTTCGACCCCGCATTATCGACACCACAATGGCGTTCAATGCTCCTGAGCCTGTAGCCGAGCTTGATGGCGGCCCTGTTGCCTCCCCGAACCCTCAGTCGCCTTATCCTCCAGCTCATGTATCCTCATGGTCCAGCGACCCAATTCCAGTTGCCTCAGAGCGCCAGGTCATAGCCCGCCGACCAGTTCCTCCTGCCAATCTTGCACAGCAACAATACGCCCATGACCCCGTCTCCCGCCACGATAGCTCGTCATCGCGATCTTCAGAATATGCCGGCATCCCGCGCTTAGACTACCAGCTCTACTCCCCGCCACTGTTCGAGTTGTCCCCCGATGGCATCACCATCTCGACCCGCACATCGAGCAACCTCGTTGAGAATGCCACCGCGCTGGCAGCCTTCCTGCGTGCCCAGGCCTCCGTGCCGCCCAAACCGCAGATACATGTCAAAGCCTCCCGCCCTACCAAGACCGACTTCGATATCAAGCTCAACCTGATGAGTCTCCTCGTGCCCGAGGACGGACGCATGCGAACGAACTATATACGTTGTGTGGGCGAGGGTGAATTAGTTTTCCGGGGCGGCCACCAACCTGGCTTGATGCCTGTCGTGGGTGACGGCGGGTTGGAGGAGTGGTGCAGACTCTTTGTGGCCGATCCTGCCGAGTCCAAGAGCTTTGTTCTCACCAGGACTGTGGCACATCTCGACAACATGTTCATCGAGGGCCAGCTGCGGAGTCTCATCTCTTCCACTGGATACAAGGGGAACCTGAGCATCACGTTCCCCACGACGCACGCGCGCGTCGTTGTCCGCAGTGCCGACAAGGTGCACAAAGTTGTGACGAGCTTCAAGACCATGTTCAAGCCCAAAAGCAAGTACGAAGTGGCGCAAGCAATATGGCCGTTTGCGACAGCACCGATGGGGACTGAGGGGCGGCAATATACAGTCCAGAGCGAGGAGAGTTGGTTCAGGGAATGGCGGGATCCCATAAAGTATGCAATTGTGACGAAGCGACATGGCTGGGTGACGAACGAGGACAAACTTGAGGTGCTGATGGAGGGCAAGGGCAAGGGCGTGCAGCCTGTTGATTGGGACATGGAGTAATGGTTGTTGACTTAATAGTGTCCAAATTCAACAAACACTGCGGCTGTTTCGCGAGTTTCGATGTCGCTGCGCGTCCATCATTTGGACAAGTAGTAGCGGGTTCATCTTGTTTATTTAGATATCTATCTGGACCTTACATAACGGAGTAATCTATCGCATGCAGCGCCATTTAAGAGGCTCACTGATTACTGGATCTCACCCTCCTTCACCAATCTGCGAATGGTGTCGATACTGCCTTCAACCGCTATCTTGGAAAGCTGCGGCATTGTGTTAGCTCATCCTCGTTCAATTGCTCGCAAGATACCTCTGGATAAGCTTACCCCTTCATATTTCTCGCGCAATTGTGTTTCTTCCTCGCTCCCCGCGGTAATATCTGGGTGGCGCCACTCAAATGCGTATGTCATCTGCAGGCTTCCATCCGGGCCCTTTGAGACAATGTTGGAGATGTTGCTTCCATCTTCTTGTTTGAAATCGACACGGCTCGGAGCCAAGTGTACACAGACTTCCCGGACCGGCTTTGGGTTGCCCTTGAAGGTGGCCTCGCGGATCGTGGTGTCGCCGTCTTCGCTGATGACCTTGCAGTCCACGATCACGGGGACGAACTCGTAGGCCCGTCTGACCTTGCGCTTGAGGCCTGTCCAGACTTGAGCTTCTGTGAGGACGGGTGAGACGCCGGATGGGTTGATTGGTGCTGTGTAGGCGAGGTTGATGACGGCCATTGTGTGTTGTGAGTGTGTTACTGTTTAGTTATGATTGGTGTTGGATACTGATGTTGGGATCTGTCGTAGAAGAGGAAGACGGCCATCAACTGTCCCAAGAACAGTTTTTATCAACGGCTCGCCTCTCGTCGCGCAGCGAGATGTGGCGAGCCGGCCAGCGACCTGGGTGATCCTGGCAGCATCATGGCCACTTGCGACTTACAAATGAGGGGATTGTGGATTCTTCGGTGACCGAAATCTCTCCGCACCATGGTGTTTGGCCTTATTTTTCTCAATCCTTGTGGGTCCTCAACCCATCAGACGCCTCTTGGCATCGCGTCATGAGTCTCAAGCACGATGGTACGTACTAGATCAAGGTATTGGTGTTTTGCTAATGCCGAATTCTTCTTTCCTTCCCGCTAGTGACTGCCGGCCTTGCATTTTCTCCAGGCCTGATCCGTTCCGAGACTTGACCTCCCTTGGCCAGCCAGCCTTCCTTGATTGATTAGCTTTGTATCACTGCCCTGTGGTCTCTAGAATGCGACAATTGTAACGGCAATGCGTTGGATAATCATGAGCTGGACTTGGCCTGCAATGAGACTCAAGGAAGCCACCATGGGGGAATCATGTCTTGTATCGCAACACCTAAACGGGCGTGGCACCGCCGTTCCCATGGCCTCGTACGCCGCTTGTTCGCAACGATGGCATTGCGGACGATCTAATGAGTTCAGAGACTCTCTCTATGTTTAATTATTTGTAGGAGAGGCTGCTTCCCAGAAAGAAACCTATGGAAACATCACTACGCCCCAAGCCTCATCTAACAGCATAGGATCCAACTTGAGGATTTCCTCTTCAAACAGATCATACCTTTTAGGATGATTACACCAATACACATGTACGAGGGATAACATAAGATTCAGTCACGAGAAGCTCACGGAAATCTATAGGGCAAAGACAAGAGCTGATCTTCGTCATCCGCTAGGTTCTGTGATCAATGTCTTGCATAAGATCAAAAGGTCTCGATCTAGATTCAGCACACACCGCAGATACTGACTCCTTCAGATGCCAATGAAGGCCCTGATCTCAGGAAGTAGCTGCCTATAAGCGATTCCGTTGGGGGGCTCCATGCTGAACATGTAGTTCCCCCACCACGGGCCAGCTGACCACCAGACCCAGCCAGTCCACACATCCGAGTTGTCCTTCAGGTACTGCAGCATGCCTCTGATCGCAATCTTGCAGTTTCTATTGTTGCCCGCAGCTACCTCACCGATGACTCCCTTCTTGCCGTTCCTGCGAAGCCACTCGGTAGCAGCCCTTAGACGGTCTCTACCCACGGTGGGGGACTGGCAGATGCTACTTGTTCCGGAGCTATCCGAGTCGAGATACTGATGCATCTCATAGATAGTGCGGTTCGACGGGTCAGATAGGTTCACAAGGCTCGCCCCGTTGCCGCTCGAAACCCACGAGTGGGCTCCGCTCCAGGAGTTGCCCTCGACCCAGATATACTGGGTCCTTGCGCCAGCGGCTCGAATGGCGTTGATGGCTGCTTGGTTCAGGTCTCGAACGAGCTCGTTTCGCATCCCGTGAAACTCGTTGTTGGTGTCGAAGATGACGAGCCTGTTGTTCTTGAAGCGGGCAGCGACTGTTGTCCACCACGCGCCGAAACCCGTCACATTCGTGATCACCTTGCCGTAGTAGCGGCCGTAGTTATGAGGGTCGACGACTGCATACAGGCCTCTTTACTTGCGCGTTAGACATTCGCCAAGAAAGATCCTTTGCATGATTGACACATACTTGCCAGTGATATGATTGACAGTCTTCTGGAGGCCATCAAAATATGTCTTGTTGATGGGGCCACTCAGATTCTTCGGGATGAGCCGCTCCATCTTGAATGGAATCCGAAAGGTGTTCATTCCAGTCCTAGCAAGCGTCTGAGAAGCATACCGCATAAACTTTCGTCCCTCTGCTACCGGGCGCGAACAACCAAGCATGGCCACTTACATCAATTGACTCGTTCGTTGGCCAGATATAGTCATAACCCAGCCGTCCGGGGAGCTTTTTGTCCCCGAACTCAGCACCAGCTTCATTGGACCCGGTCCAGGTGAAGTTCTTGGCCGATGAGACCTGAAGCGAGGCTGCAACGAGGAGAAGGATCGACTTGAAATGCATATTTGCTGGCTCTAAGTTTTGGATTCTGAATTGATTGAAAATGAAAGAAGGAGACGCAACTGGCCTGAATCGATCGGTGTTCCTTCTTATACTTCTTGCGCTCCTTGTATATCATGTATATTAAAGATCCTTGGAATTTGACCCCCTTGACAGCAGATTCAATGTCTTGGAATGGCCAGAGTCTCAGACGACAGAGGGCTGTGTGAGCTGAAAATAAGCATTGCAGCTGAAAATCATGATACAAAGCGTCAAGGAACATGAGAAAGAGTGGCCGCTTGGCATTCTAGACCAGGCCCCTCCAAATGGACTCTGGCAGGTCGCACTATGGGACTTCATCGACGAACCGACACGACACCCTTTTACGTTTGACGCCTGTTTGGGAAGATGGCCATCAACTCATCCTTAGAATCATCAACAAACAGCTACTTGTACCTACCTCGATGTAGCCGTAGCTAGACGTCCTTGGCCCTCCAAGGGACGAACCGACTTGAAACAATGCCCTCACCATTATCATCACGCACCATGGCGTACTGCCTTTGCCAAGTCTCCCAAGATCTATATTATATGAGATCTATAACTTGAATGAACGTCGGATAGGATGATCATGTTACTCCCTTCGACGATTCCCGTCTCTACAAGCTATCACCTTGTATAATCACTGACTCTGAATGAAACGTCGTCATACCGAACTTGTAACCGGCTTGTGCCATCTCCACAAGGCCTAGAACCTGGAATACCTTGATAGGTTTCTCAAACCTCAGACCTTGCGTCCGATGGTCGCTGACACTGCAAGGCCTAGAAGCTGACACTACAAGGGCAGTTGGAACTTTCTACAGGAAAGATGGGTTCATGGATCAAAGATCCTGTTTTACTACCCCATGTGTTCAAGCCCAGCTCGGCACTGTGCAACATTTGCGAATAGTGTCATGAATCTGCAGGGAGATGCTTCGTTTGGGAGCAGACTTGGGTTTCTTTGTCAAACATGCTTTGGCAGTCTTGAAACATAGCATTACAGCTAGCCACATTGCCTTCCTAGTCAATGTGTATGGGGACGATACGAAAAAGCAAAAGAGGCAAATAACCCCTCAATTACATGGTCGGCCTTTTTCAGGTGTTGGTTTCACTGCGAATTCTCAAGGGAGTCTATAGTACGAATTTGGCTTCAACTTTACTTGTTTGGCTGTTATCACATGTTTCAATGTCAATCATACCAACGCTGTATCAATCATACTGAATCACTAGGGACACTTAGTATCTTCGTGATTTTTGTCTTTTGGTCTTTGATTCTGCAGGATGTTTCGAAGGTGACTTGATCGAGGGTAACTTCTCCCCAGTGGTGAAAGGCACATTCATGATCTACTAAATGACTGATAATGCCTAGACTTGAGAAGGATGTGCTGTGAACATTGCCCAGTGATGCCCTTAATGGAAAAGGTTGAAGAGCGTGCCTCTTTTACGGGTGGAAATCTTAGACGTACATTCATTATCTCAAACTAGTTCCTATCGACTGGTATTGTTGATCTCATTGATGATCAAAGGCAACGAGAAGCTTGTTTAGCTGCTCATGCCGCACACCTGCCTCTTCAAACGTGGCCAAGACTGAACCATTCCCGCTGGCAAATCTCTCATATACCTCACCGACAGATCGGGCTAGAATGGGCAGTTCTTCCTGCCAATCTGCCCACTTCCATGAAGCGTCCTCAACCGTGTCGGTAGCGAAGTCATAGACCTGGATTGTAACAGGCCCTGAATATGCCGAGGCATGCAGTGTCGTTCCATCTTTGGCTGTGAGTCGGATCTCTCCCTTCGTGCCCTGAATGGTCCACACCAGTGCTGGATCGCCTTTGAATGTCTGACCTCTGCGGAAACGAAGTAAAGCACTTGCTCCGGCCTGAGTGCTGTCCGATGCGGGGAGAGAGGCTATGGCATAGATTAGGTCAGGAACGTCTGATTGAATTGTCTCGACCACATTCTTGGAGGCGGGATCAAAGAGCTTGACCTCTGGTCTCTGAATTTGAAGATGGGATTCAATGTTCGTGAACTCTCCCAGAACATGCTGAATCTGATCGAATACTAACGATTGTCAGTTGGAATCGAAGCGCAGCAATAATATGGTCACTTACAATGCCCAAAGCCGATGGTGTACACATTTCCTCCCACGCTCCGCTGCAAGAAATATTTGAGAGACTGCGGCGCACGTTCCCGGTCATTCAAGCCCCCTGCGGCCATAACTTCACTGTTCAAAACCTTTCCAATGCGTCCGCTCTGGATAAGTTCTCTGAGCTTCTCCACGGGAGGGGCAACTCGTCCCTGGAGGCCGACGAGTGTGCGGCCACCTCCCTGCCTTGCCGCCTGGACCAGCTCGTCGACGTGTTTGACGTCTTGGGCCAGAGGCCACTCGACATAGACGTTCTTGCCAGCCTTAGCACTTGGTAAAGCCGTTTGGTAGTGCACATCCACGCGCGTGTTGACGACTACGAGGTCAACATCGCTGTCATCTGCGAGAGCCTGGGGATCACCGTATGCTTTGGTCTCGGGGGGCAGATTGAAGTGCTGGATGGACTTCTTGGCCGCTTCCACGCTCGAGTTCAAGAGAGCGGCGATCTTGTAGTGGGATTGGCCGCGAGGGGAGAGAAGATAGGGAAGATGTGCGTTGGCTGCCCAAGATGTCTTGGCTGAGGCGGACAGACCAACGATACCGATGCGGATGGGAGCCATGTTTACGGGTGTCAATACCTACAAGTAATCAAATATCTTGATTGATTGAGAACAGATGGGATCTTTGATATCTTAAGGAAAAGCACAAGTAATTATGGCGATGATTCTGTTGGATATGGGGATGACGCGATTGATTTCTAAGCATGGATTTGTCACCACACTCGCGTCGTATCTTGCGACATGATTGATGCTATGAACTCTATTGTGACCTGGCCATGCATTGAACTTTTGATTGAATGTGGTTACACGGCGTAAGTTATTGAAGTGTGTGTCACAACGCTCAAGGACAAGTATGCCCAGAGGCCATGGAACAGTGTCAGTGGTCCAATCAATGAAGGTCATGCTTATCACGGCAGAGTTTGCTGGGCAAGATAATTTGAAGGAAAACGAGTGCATGGATTGAAAAGAGTGGTAGCTGTCATATCAAGTCATATCGAGGGGGTACATTCACTCTGCTAGCATTGATTCCAACCTGCTGAAGTCCCATCATCCGTTCCAAAGTACCTAAACTCGCCACATGCAGCTTATCTTGGCACACGAAGTGATAACAATATACGATACGCGATGGAACACTGCTAAATGTTCCTCTTCTTTAGATGATCAGGCATGGATTCGTATAAGAGACATATATGGACGTGACAGGATGTTTTCCCATCTGGATCGTGAGAGTTTATTGTAATGATTAAAGCCCCGACTTCAATTCTTTGCCTTCGCAATTTTGACAGTCCAATTCTCTCACTTTTTGACATCATTTCCCTGAGCCTCTCTAGAAACCGACTGTGCCCGATCGATACTAACTCTCTTTCCCTCAATATTCTGGATGTGAGTAATCTGGGTGCCAATTCCTGTGCAGACATAGTCCTTAGACTTCCAAGCTGGGACCTTGGCGCGAAATAACTCATCCAACTCTTCCAGACTTCGACCACTCATCTCTGGAACCACCAAGAATACGAAGATCAAGGCAAGGACCGAAATGCTTCCGTAAATCATGCCGACCTTTGCACCGAGATATCCAGGCTCATTCTGGACGAATGGGTTGATGTAGGTGATCAAAAGGCTGGTCACAAAGCCCAACATTGTAGCTATGGAAATCGTTCGTTCTCTCAGCTGTGTAGTCGCTACTTCGGCTAATACACTGTTAACCCCATACTTCAGAGTTGAGTTACAGATAAATAATGACTTACTTGTGACAGTCCACATCACAGAGCCCCAGCATGCGGCAGCAAATGCTCCCTGGAGAATTGTTAGTATGCACTTATCGTGAAGAAGAAAAGAGAGATAGTGTCACTTACATAAAGGAGAATTGCAGCTACAACTCCTTGCGCAGCAGTATTGGAAGGGCCGCCTGGGCTCCATGCTGAAACGCCACTCACAGTCCACATGAGGCCTGCCATGAAGAAAGAACCACCCATAAGCATCGGCCGACGACCAAGCATGTCGGTGAGGAAGAAGGTGAGGAGAGTTGCTCCAAAGTTGCAACACATCTTGGCAACATTGATCAGGAGCGGTTCCTTAACGCCGACTTGCTTAAGGAAGATGACGAGATACGTGGTCGTGAAGGAGTTGCCCTGTGCTTGCTGCAGAACTTGGACGCCAATGGCAATGATGGTTCGGCGTAGGTTGGTGCCTTTGAAGCAGTCCGCATAGCTCGTAGCGAGGTTGTTCTCCCGTTCCTCTTGCATCGCCAAGTCAATCAGATTCAGCTCAGTGGCGACCTCTTCTTCAGTCGCAGCGCCTGCTCTCATGTAGGCCAACGCTTTCATGGCCTCCTCTTTTCTGCCCTTGCCGAGAAGCCAGCGAGGTGATTCGGGAATGAACCAGATGGCAGCCAGTAACATACAAGGGGGACCAATCTGAGCCACAATGGCTGCATCAACAGAAGTCAGCAGCTATAAATGTTAGGTTGTCACTATTCACTACCACATACCAGTTCTATATGACCATGTTCCTGTCAGAGTAATGGAGGAAGCGTAAACAGTGATGGCTGCGAGAGCGGCACCAATATACAACCACGATTGGTAAAAGTTGACTAGGCCACCACGGATTGATGCAGGAGCAAGTTCGGCCATGTACATAGGCACACAATTTGCCTCAATACCTATTAGACGTATATCAGCATCTACATGTTCGTCGTCATCGAGTTGGATTGGCATACCCATAGAGAAAGCATTGATAAGTCTTCCAACCATCAACACCCAATAATTCAGGACAGCAGCCTGGATCACCATTCCAATAAGCGCCACCACGCATATGGTTATGATTGTCATCTTTCGTCCGAATGTGCTCGTCAGGTAACCGGCCAGGACGCAACCGATGATCCATCCCGCGATGGGTGTGCCACTGGCTGCTGAGAGCCAGGTGGATGGAAGGGAGCGATCCTGGCCCGGACCGTTGTATCGACCGTAATCGTTGATGAAACTCTGCTGTCCGATGACACCGGCCCACCAATTGTTGTCGTAGCCGAAGTTCTAAAGAGTCGTGTGAGCTACACGTGCATAATTGAGTATCCGGACTGCTTCTAGAGTAACATACCATTGCTCCAATCTGCAATTCAGGGCGTTAGCGAGTGATGCCCTCATCTTGGTTAAAGCCAGGATCACGAGGATACTTACCGAAGCGAAGAGGAAGATGCGCAGCAAGCGCGGCGTGAGCTCGCGGAAGAACAGGGGTTTCGAGCCCATCGTGATTGAGGCAAATTGTAGACCGTTCGGTAAGAGAGAGATGCAAGGAGTCGGATGAGGAAACGGCAATACAACAGATGGAAGGGATGTCCTTTTTATGATGTCTATTCCTTACAGAACGCCATGCTATCACAGGACAGGGGGTTTGTCAACGATAACAAGCAGTCGTGCATGAAGGAGGTGGAGAACCCCAGAGTGTCATTCCGCTGTTGAAGTTTGTGGAGAACCGGATAGGACATGCAGCTAAGAGATAGGGATCGATAGGGGCTGGATCTGCACTGGTAGCGGTTCTCATTACGCCACGGCCAAAGTTGCGCCGCGGGCAACTCTGCTTGCCCGCTGCTCAAGCACAACCTGACCACCCCCTCGTGAGGCAGATCCACGGCGCAGACCACTCATATCGGCTTCATTTGAAATGTTTTCTTAACCGAGGTGGTCGGGTCGTCGTGTTTTGGGACTAACACCTGGGAATCAAAGTTGAGGAGCGAAGACCTCCACGTAAATCGGACATTTAGATCCAAAGAGAAGCCGAACCCCGGGGATTCAACATTTTGATAACAAGGGACCTTGGCCGCATCAAGGACTCTGTCACAGATCCACACATACGTGGAGTTGGAGGAAAGATTGGCCACTGTGACCCGCGCGCAAAACATGGTTGCATCCGCGCTATGTTGACATGACGGCCGTGAATTTCAACATTCCATCACCATTCATAAATACGGCGCCCAAGCCCGATAGTTTCTGATAAGATGTCAAACCAATCAAAAAGACCCTGTGATAAGAAATCGTCAGGCGCCTAAGTGCAGACAACATGAGTCAAACTACTACCCAAACCCAGACGAGCTACCCGTAAGTATCTGCCCCGTTAGACACACTTCCATTCGAATCTTACATTCTTACATTTCTGTCTGCTAGATGTGAGCTTCTTGAGGAGCGCTTCTCGAAGCTGAAGCAGTCAATCATAAAGCCGGAAGATAAAACGACTTTGATTGAGTCATACCATCGCCTGACAAAGGCATTAGAGATCGAGGCTGATAGAATTGCCAAGCTGGGGCCGAAGTCAATTCCTGAAATTGACTTTACTACCATAGAGAGCAATGGAGGCGTTCTACCAGACGGTCTGGCATCCTTAGTTCAACAAACTGGCTGTGTCATCCTTCGCAACGTTGTCCCGGAAGAACAGGCTTCAAAGTGGGAGGCTGATCTGAGGAGCTACACAAAGAGGCACCCGAAAATTGCTGGTTTCCCAAAGCATGATCCGCAGAATTTTAGTCTGTTTTGGACACCGGCGCAGGTTCAGATCCGTAGCCATCCGCGCGTGATGAAAGCCATGCACGCTGTCAGCAAGCTATGGCATCTCAGTGACGATGGAATACCGTTCGACATGTCGAGTCAAGTTCTCTATGCGGATCGCTTCCGCATCAGACATCCTTCGCTTGGTTAGTCCAACATTTTTTAACTCGTCGCATTTACTATCACTGGCACATGGAACTGATCACACCTTCAGATTCTGAATACACGTTGAACGCACATCAGGACAGCGGTGCAATTGAGAGATGGGAAGACCCCGACTACAGGGCTTGCTACCAGAAGATCTTTGAGGGAAAGTGGGAAGAATACGATCCTTGGAATGCTGATCACCGCTCCGAAGCCAAGACTGATCTGTATAAATCTGGAAGTTAGTCACAACGCTTTCTCAATACTGTTTGATATGTGCTAATCTACATTTCACAGAGTCTTGCTCCGCGTTTCGGTCACTTCAAGGTTGGATCAGCCTTTCGCATACTGGAACAGGAGAGGGTACTTTGCGTCTCGTGCCCGAGTTGAAGCTCTCCACGGCCTACCAGTTGCTACGCCCATATTTCATTCTTGATGAGAAATTTGACGAGGTTACACCCTTGTTCCCGGGTGCCACTCCAGGCAGATTACAATTTCTTCCCACTCAGGAGTTGCATCCCCACCTAGCCCTGGAGAAGAGCATGGTCGGTATTCCGCCTGTCAAGCCTGGAGACTACGTGTTCTGGCACTGCGACCTGATTCATGAAGTCGACAAGTTCCATCCCGGGACTCGGGATTCCTCGGTCAGTTATAACGGCTGCGTTCCGCTTTGCCCGTACAACGTGCGGAATCTCGTCAGCCTCCGCCAGAGCTTCCTGGATGTGCTCCCACCTAAAGATTTCGAAAAGTATGAGCACGGTGAACTTGAGAAGGACCACGATGATCATGGCGCGAGACGCGAAAATATTCTATCCATTGAAGGCCTTAGGGCTCTCGGATTTGAGCCTTTTGATGTTGACGAAGAAGGATTGACTTCGGGTCAACGAGAAATGCGCAGGATGGCGAATTTGGAGCTTGGTTTCACGACAAGTTAGGCGAGATGTAAGTTTAGGCTCGACTGCAGCTTGATATTGTTTTAGATGTATTCAAATCGTATGATATGAGTTTCTCTCTATGTGGGGTTAGTTCTTGGCTGTGACGCGATGCTTTATTTAGGATCAAGGGAAAGCTCAATACAAGCTTTATGAGAATCTCCAATCTTTACATATTAACCTTTTTGCTAGGAACGTTCTAACGGTGGAATGACAGTCATTTTCATCAAGTGACTAGTGACAAGCTTCTCTCTATATTTAGCTATTTATGGCTACCTAGGAAGCAGAGTTATGTAGGATCACATTCTGAGGATGAATGGAAAAAGTCTAGACTGTCATTTCAACATTTAAGAGCCTGGAGGTGAACTTCTATCAAATTTACTGCCTGTTTCAAGTTTGCCAATATGTCCGTAAGAAAAGGAGGGAAGAAACAAATTGCAGTCGGAGTGTCCCCTGATTGCTGGCTCAAGAGCCTGTCTTCATTAGTCCCTACAACGGAAATAATAGTTAGCTTTCTGGCTGGGCTAAATCAAGCCTGATAACACTTGTCAGATAAGCGAGTAAACTAATTTAATTATTGTCTTCTAATCCATGACCTGAATCATAGTCTCCTCTGCTGATGGCCGCGGCGCAAAACAAAGTCTGCCCACTTAGTGCCGAGGTCGGCTCCAGTCCCACAGCCAAAGAAGATGGGGACCTGCCACCGCACATGTAAATCGCTCATCGTTCTTTAAATAATAGGATGCATGTGTTGATGATCCGCCAAAAGTATCATGCGCTTAGTAAGCCACGTTCCTTCAGCGTCATAAAACCCTTTCTCAACCAACCAGTTGCAGGCGTTCGGAAACTCCTAAAGACCTTGGTACCTACAATCGCCAACATGGAGCCTTACCTACTCACCGCAACTGAGTGTGTCGAAAAGTTCAAAGACGGCTCTTTAACAGTAGAGGCTTATGCGAGATCCTTACTGTCTCGTATCGAACAGAGGGACCTAGTTGTGAAAGCATGGGCTTATTTAGACCCAGCCTATGTGATTGAGCAGGCCAAAGCCTTAGATCAAATCCCACCTGAACAAAGAGGGCCGCTTCACGGTGTCTCGATTGCTGTGAAGGATGTTATGTATACCAAGCGTAAGTGCTGCGAATAGATCTACCGAAGATGGAAACTAAGTTGAGTACGACAGGAATGCCCACGCAACACAACTCTCCAATTTATAAGGGGGATTCACCAGAGGTTGATGCAGGCTCAATAATTGTTCTCAAGAACGCTGGTGCTTTATTGATAGGTAAGACTCGGAAACAAATTGTCACGATATCTTTCCGCGGCAAAGGCGCTTCTCCCCAGGTTCTGACTCACCCTCGTAGGGAAATCGGCGACAACGGAGTTCGCATCAGCTAAGAACGGACCCCCAACATGCAACCCACATGACCCTACAAGGACACCCGGGGGCTCTTCTTCCGGGTCGGGCGCTGCTGTTGGAGACTTCCAAGCCGCAATTGGTCTGGGGACTCAAACAGGAGGCAGCACGATCAGGCCCGGCTCATTTAATGGGGTTTACTCAATGAAGCCCACTTGGAATTCGGTTACTCGAGAGGGCCACAAGATCTACTCGCTGACCTTGGATACTACCGGATTTTTTGCCCGCTCAGTTGATGATCTTGATCTTTTGGCTGACGTCTTTGCTCTGGCTGATGACGAGACCAATACACGGCGGGCATTCGACGTGAAAGGTGCTAAATTCGCCCTCCTACGGACAATGGCTTGGCCTGAAGCCGGACCCGGAACAATTGCTGCTATGGACACTGCAGCTGGGATACTCCGGCAGCACGGCGCAGAAGTTGAGTCTATTGAATTACCTCCTGAATTCGACAACATGCCCGAGTGGCACCGCATCATCATGGATACCGAGGCGCGTCCAGTCTTCCTTCCAGAGTATCGCATTGCCAAGGAAAAGCTCCAGCCATTTATTGCCGGCCATGTTGAAAACAGTACAAACATCAGCAGGGCAGCTCAACTCGCAGCCTTTGATGGGATAGCAGCCCTGCGGCCTGTGATTGATAAGATCGCGGGAAGCTATTCTGCGATTATTACACCCAGTGTTATCGATGAGGCCCCAACCGGTCAGGAGCACACTGGTAGCCCAGCGTTCAACATCATATGGACTGTGAGTGCTTATCACGATACTTAACCCTATATAGTCAGTGAGACAACTAACAGATGGTATACAGGCACTTCATACACCGGTCGTTAACATCCCTGGGTTCAAGGGGGAGCATGGAATGCCGATCGGCCTCTCTTTGGTTGCACCAAGATTCCATGACCGGCATTTGTTGTCTGTTTGCAAGGCAGTGGGTACTATTTTTGAGGCGGAAGGTGGATGGAAACGTCAGTGCCATATTTAGATCTGATTCCAAAGTTTAATCACATTCATTACACAGTCTTAGACAAGTTGGAGAGCTACATAGCCAAAAATTCTTTAAGTAGACTTCTCAGCAATTCTCTCTAAATACGTAACTCCCACCAAGTTCGTCCGGGATAGCAAATTCCAAAAGAAAGTCCAGCTCTTGATCAAACGACATTGGCAGGTCGCTGATATCCGGTAGCGTTGACCCAGTATGATCGACCGCGCTGGCTTCATGACACTGTCTGGTGACGGTCTCAGGCTCACTGACGGAGGCAATGAGTGCAAGTCGCTTCACGGCCAATTTGGTGATGTCGAAGGACTCAGAGTGCATGCCAAGCAACGTCCGATAGCGGGTGAGCTGGTTCGTCCATGCGTTGACTTCCTCATCCTTTGTCGAGGTAAGTACCATATTACACATGAAACTACCCGCAATTGAAAAATTGGTGCGAGAGAGCGGCGACCACCAAAAGGCGCGGAGACGGCTCACTTGTAGACACTCGACGAACTTGATGACGTTTTGAGTCACTTGGCGCGCTCCTTGACGTAACTGGGCTGCTTCTGGGCAAACTGGAGGCATTCTCCGTAAGATGGCGCGATAAAGAACAATCTGCACCGTAAAGAATGCGAGATGAAGAGTTCCTAAGAATCAGTCAGTGCAGATCTACAACTGTCATGAACATCGCCGCTTACCGGTAGGATCACGGATTTGATCCGCTGCACTCTCCAAAGCTTTTACGTGTTCTTCCTGAAAGGTCTCAAGGCGATGAAGGAACGAATTGAACATTTGTAAGGTATCGGCAGCATCAGGAGACACTTCGGTCCCAATAAATTTGACAGTGTACGCTTTACAAAGCAGATCTGAAAGGATTGTCGTCAGAACGCTCATGGCGATGAAGAGTTTGGTAGTTGAAGATGGCACCGTCCGCCCCTCGAAGCTTTGGGCTGGGATGTCTCTCTCAGACACCATGGGGACGTTCCATTGGTCGTCGTGTATGTAGCTTGGTCTTCCCAAACCTAGGGCATGCCACTTATCGGCCATGAAGACGGCCCACCAAAGGCGGATTCGCCTGCTTCGTTCCCAAGCTGGAATGGACCAACGTGATGGATCCATATTCAGTCCCAACTCATGGCACATTCCCACAAGAGACCCGATTTGAGGCCACACACCGGGCAAGGTTGGGACGCGATGGATAGAGTTTTGGCGACATAAGATGAGCAGGCTGAGCTCGATCGTTGCCAGTCGCGGATATCTTGAGTGCCAGAGGAGAACTCTGTGCAGGTAGTCATACCACTCTGGCCATGTTTCTTCCATATTAATGTCGGTAAACGGAGAGGCAAGCCGATACATAATTCCCGTTAGCGGGGGATACTTGTCAATGATAGTTTGGATGTGTTGGCCATCAAGGATGGGGTATGAAGTATGAACTACATCGAAGTAGGACCCTATCAGCGATTTGTGTGTTTCTGATCCAGCCTCGATCGCCGGGCAGCGAAGAGTAGCATTGAGATCTGAGTCAAGATGTGAATCTGGGACAGTCTAAAGGGAGCCATGTTAGTATCGACCGTTAATGCCACAGAATAGAGATGAAATGACACGATATGACTGCAAGACCTGTAGTTACTTACCGTAAAATGCATGGGAATATCGTTATTGCCGTAAATACGCATGCAGGCCCAATCCTGACGCTGGTAGTAATCATTATTGAACCGGCAATGCCTCAAGACATACGGGTCTTGGTCGCTACTGAAGCCAACAAATAACGATGTCCAGTCATCCGGAGGCGAGTCACTCTGATAGTCACTCGTGGTGCCAGTGGAGTGCGCAACCTGAGGGGAGACTGGACGAGTGTCTGCAGAGGAAGTGACTGTGCCAACTGCCGTGCGAGGGCGGCGTCGTCGGACGTTGGGTTGGGACTGATAGGTGCAGCTCGTGGATCGAAGAGTACATAGTGAGCAGGCCAGGGAGCCAGGCTCTCGGATGCAGCATATCTTCCTTCGGCGACAGGCATCACATCTAGGCTCGGGGTCAGTCTCTAGACCGAAATCAGGGGCCAAGGGCGAGCTTACGGTCGTTGCTTTCTAGACTTGTAGCTTCGGCCCTGATGGGGAGTTTCGTTCCCTGGCGAGGGTAACATCGCAGCCAAGGTTACGCAGATCTCACCAGTGTCCTACAGATTCAGCTAAAATCGTGAAGGAGGCACGTAGGTCCATTGATAAGCAGCCAAGGGGAGGAATTGTTACCCCACAAGCAATCCCCGCTCACAGATAACCGCACGGTAGCTCCATTGGTTCTCTACAGGGGATGACTCCTTATTCGGCGTCTCAAATATCACTAGAGAGGCGCTTGGACAGGTGCTAAATAATGGCTAGTCATGGATGGTCTCGCCTCGCCGCTTCACGCTCCGCCCTCCTTGAGCAGTGCCTCGATCTCCTTCAAAATACCCACACACTTCTCTTCCTGCAACCTTCTACAAGCTATTTGCACACCGACTGGCGAGTCCTTGAATACCTCTGGCGAAGTGTATATCTCTTTCATCTCCTTGTCTCCCCAGTCATACGGAAACCTGATCTCCTCAATACGCGGGTACACTGGCGCGTTGTACCACTCTGGCGGAGCAATGTCCCTTTCCAAGTCCACCTTGGTCACAGGGATGCTTCCTGTCGCGTAGTCGAGCATATTGTATATCCCGGCATAGCAATTGGACACGTACTTGCCATGTGGTGGCGCTGGATGCGCAACTGCGGGTGCGAGGATCGCGTCAAGGCTGTATTGAACCCAGAGCGCGTTGTACCGAGCGGCCAGGCCAGCGCGCTCCTTGTGGTTGGCGAAGATTTCATGTGTGGTGAGAAGAGATGCTGGCGAACCGGTCGCCGTTCGCGGAACCACAGGCTCCCCTGATGCGGCGATATGCTGCATGATGCCGTGGCCTCCGCCTTGCACATTTGACTTCATGACGCAGGAGGTGCCTCGTTGATGGATCTCTTTGATCTCGCCAGCGGGGAGATCAATTACGGTATGCCCTGCCAAGCCTAACAAAGTAATCACATGCTCCAAGGCACGGCTCACGGGTAGCGTCGGTCGGATCACACCGTCGTCTCGAACCACGCCAATTATCAGTTTCGACTTCGGTCTCTGTGCTTTCCCCGTGTTCCAGGGCATAGGGATGCAATTGAAATCGAAGTTCCAAGGCTGATTCCCAAGTTGAGCTTGCAGCCATAGCTCACAGCCGGATACACTCCTCGCCATCGGCCCAAGACCTGCATTTGTCGACTCATTACCATCGCCTGGCGACTGAATTCCCATAGTTGGCATCCGCCCTTTGGAGCACTTTACACCCCCTTGGAGAATCGTCAGAATACGTTGTAGTGAGAGTGTAAAAACTGGCATACTCACAGAGACCACAGAAAGCCGCGGGCATCCGGATGCTCCCACCTCCATCCGTTGCGCTGCCCAGAATTGATCCCTTAGCTGCGATCAACGCCGACTCGCCCCCCGAAGAGCCTCCTGCTGAGAGAGCTGTGTTGTATGGGTTGGATGTAGTACCGAATACGTTGTTGATGGACTCGACCATCAAATGGCCCTGTGACACGTTGGTCTTGACATATAGAACGCCGCCGGCAGCAAGTATCCCTTTGGTAATCGATGAATCCTCAGCTGAGACATTGGGGATCCATGAGGCGAGTCCAGCCGTTGCATGTATACCTTTGACACCATAGAGGTCCTACGCATACAAAGTTAGTCAGCCCTGTTATGAGAAGGTAAAGAAAGCACTCACCTTAAGTGACACAGGCAATCCATGTAGAATTCCACTCGTTCTTCCATGATTCTCAAGGTAATCATCCAAATACTTTGCCCTTTCCAGAGCTTTATCGTACATTATCTCGGTCAGGCAATTAACAGTCTGCTGCGCGATAGAGGCTCGCTTGCAGTAAGCCTCTGTCACGGCGACTGCACTGTAGATCCCTTTGGCAATGCGGTCCAGCAGAACCGCTGCATCTTCAATCGAGGTTATTTCGATATCAAGGTCATTCAGAATGCCACATTTCAATACCTCCGGCTCTGAAGGGAGCAACAGCCCTTCCGCCGCCTTTTTTGCTAGCTCAGCGGGCAGCAGATGGGACTCGGGGATGCTGTCTCGTAATCCCTGACGTTTCTTTGCGGCTGCCGTTTGCCAGTCATCGATTTGAAAAGGAGGTCCGCTCATTTTTCAGGATAACGTTTCTGATGTCTACATTAATTCCACTTCCCTTTGTTGAGATGAAGCCCTCATATCTTTTTTATCTCACTCACGCTCCATTCACTTGGTCGTTAATCCCGGCTTTCTCAGGTCGTTAGCCAGGGTGCCCTTGCGAATGGCATAAGTTGCCCGCGGCGCAAGAGTGGGCGAGCTCACAACTCAGATACCGCTTCTCCCCGCCCGCACCCTAATGATCCTTAGCAAAGCTTTCTTCATAAAATTGGGCCAAGCCATATTACTGATTAATACTCAAGATATTAAAGTCCGGAGTACTGAAAGTGCGACGGTTAGCGTACCGTTTATCAACTTGCTGTGCACCAAATCGAAGTAGATCTCGTAGCCTGACTACCCTGTAACGCTAGATTCAACAGTCGTTCTTCGCCTTAGTACCAACATACTTTCATTTAACTCTTTATATATGATTATATTCAGCATAGACTAGACTCTAAATGTTTGTCTAACTAGAATACTCTTCATCTTCAAGTATAGATGATGACTACAGCATAAGTGATAGAGTCTCCTGTCATTTATAACATTCCATCAATCTCTTGACCCAAAGATGGATTGAGGTTATGGTCTTAGAAGCTACCCGGGCCACTATCTTCCTCGGCTTCGGATACATTGATCAACTTGTTTTGCAGTCTGTGCTCGTGATCTCGCAAGTTATAGAGACCAATGCGTCGACCATCACATACGAAATCTTGAAAGTCAGCCGCGTTCGGAATCGGATAAGCAAAAATTACACTCACCACCATGATCCGAGGGCATGAGTTGACTGGAAAGGTGAATCCAGTACCCGCGAGGTGAAGCATCGGAGTCGACCTCTTCTTTCGGTGCCATCTCTCTCCAGCATCGTAGCCCACCAACATCAGCCCAGTGCAATTTTGTTTTGTCGACACCTTGATTCTCAGCCAGGCTGAGATCGACGGCTGTATATACCTCCCAAGAAGCACAGAACACATTAACCTCTGTTCTTGATGAGGCGATTCTCCGAACCAAGCGGTCAATCAAATACACCAGGCTGTATTTAATCCCGCAAATAAGATGCAACCGAGCTAAGGAAGGAAACCTGAATGGGTTTGGGCAAGCCTTTGGAGAAAGACCAGCAAAGATTTCGTCGAATATCATGAGATTTGGACTAATGGTCATCGCAAAGGAGGTAATGAGGGTCATCTTGTACGGGGCCACAAACTCATGCATACCGCGAAGAAGTGAGAGTGACTCGATATGGATTGTGTTCGTCCGGTATAGAACCTCGATGCATTCTTCGTAGCTGCACGCCGATATTCTTATTAGCGCCTCGCTCGATTGGCTTCCAAGAATCTCGAAACTGAAGGGAGTGAACTCACGCTTGCCGACACGATAATAGCCAACCTGAAGCACCAACATGACAATCTCCAGGACATTTCCCTGAGTGTGAGGGTCTACTCTTGCTTCTAGGGCATGCGAGAGGATCTCTCTGCGCTTCCCGGTGAAGAGAATGTCTCCGATCGAGGGCTTCGTGCGGTAGATCCAGCCTTTCGCTGTGGCACACACAGTTCATCCATTGCCAAGATTTGACCTTGCATTGGCCCCTGGTCCTCTCGACCACGTCAAGATCAAGATGAACTGTCTGAGCCCCGAACGCTTCAATAAGTATTTGGCGTCGGATATCAAAAGGTACTTTAGTGAAGAGGGGTCCCGAGGGATAAGTGGGTGTCTTTGTGGCTGGGATCGGACGGTGATTTTTCACTTGCAGCTGCGTGAATTCGTCATCCAGCCGTTGGGCCGCAGCCTTGAGGCGTGTCTGCTCTCGCCGTTCTTCATGATAAGCAGATAAAGGATACAAGTGGGACCAAACCGGGTGCAGTAGGTGCTCGAATATGAGATGAAATGGATACCAAAGAGGCTTGATGACTTCTAAGCAGAGGTTAAGGGGTGTTTCCGAGGGCCACTGGTTCATTGTGAAGTTGTCGCCTTTGGGGCCACACGCTGATCAGCATACGAAACGAGAGGGAGAACTCATCCTCTCCAGAATACTGCGGGAAGATCTCATGTTATCCAACAATAGTATTGTTCAGCCGCAAATTGCGTTGGCGCGTCATCTGATTTATTTAGCCCAAGCGCTGCCGTAATGCAGGCATGCATTCCAACCCGAGAGCTAAGGAGCGCTACTGTTCAGCTCCCCTTTTCGCGATACCAATTCTATGCTAGGTAGTTTAAAAACTGGCCGCGGCCCGTCTAGGATCTTATTTTCGGGCTATTGAGGGAGAATTATGGCCATCATATCTAAGCATAACAGACTAGGGGCACAACATAGCGGATTCAAGATTCAAAACCTTGATCATATCTTGGGCGTAGAATACTTGATGGCGGCTAAATTTGTCTTTTCTGTCGATATGTCAAGAATCATGCATCTAACGGTATATCAGCTGGTTGATTCGTCCATTCACATGGCGAAAAATATACTATTGGGAGCGCGATGCGTATGGCATTTCAGATCTAGTAGTTTTAAAGCACATAGATGTACCGTATGGCACGTCCTTTCCTAACCAATTCACGGAAATGAGTTGTCTCCAGTTCAGGAGCATTCAGAGTAAGGTAGGAAGCCTAGATATACACGGTTGTGCAAAATGGGTGGATTCATTCTCTTGGTCTTGGTAGGCATGGTGTATGTAACTGAATCTGACCGGGGAGTGCACTTTCATTCCGGTGAAAAACTGCAGAAGTTGGCACAAATATCATAGAGCACGGCATAAAATTATAAATAAATTTGATAAGCCGCTACCAGGAAGCGCTTTCGTCCTCGTACGCAGTCAAAAGTACCACCAGGCCACCGAATGTTTACATGTCACAAAGCCATTTTTTTCAGCTCATGCAGCAAAAGCCAATCGGGATAGCCAGATTCCGCCAGAGACATGCACCACACGAGACCGCCCACCGAAAATATCCTTCTAATTTCGTCAATTTAATTTCATGATTGGCTAGGAACAAGGCTGGCGCTTATCAGCAAAGCCCAATGACTAAGACCGACCGGAAGGAACAATAAGAGCCAAATTGATCTTCCCTACTTTTCCCCTCAGGCTCTTCCTCCTACTTTCCAACCATTTGCCAGCTGAAACGACATACTGTATCGAAATGCCAGGATACAAGCTCATTCTCAAGGGTCTGGTTGCCTTATGCTTCCTCCTCGAAGCATCTGCGAACAACTCTGACTTGGACGACCCTCGATTTATAGGTTACTTCTTTGACGCTGGTAAAACGACCAGTAAGTTGTTTTTAAAGCACATATATAGAATGTGTACTTAATCTTCCGTCCAGTTGAGAGAATGTCGGCCCCAAGTTCATTGTACACGAAATTCACGACGTCCGGAAAGTTTGCTGGCCCGTGTCCAAACTACGGATCCAAGTGTGAGGTCAACACCATGTGTGAAGATAATACGCTTTCAGGGCCCGATATCACCAATGTTCCATGGTCAGTCTCCCTAGCCTTCACATTAGTTAGTCCATCAAATGGTTTGCGAGCCACAAGCTAAAGTCATTACAGCACCAGTCTGTCCTCCTGCCAGACAATGACAATTCTACAAACGTCTCCAGCTGGCGGTCCTATGGCCAAGTATATCTTTTGCGGACTTGTTTGGTCAGCGCATACCGTATATCGCGAACCAATTACATCGTCGACAACGAGCACATCCTCGCTCAAAGATTCGACCGTTACCTCGACCGAAATGCTGTCAGCAACCGCATCAGCAGTACTAATGACCTCCACGAGCGACCTCCCCCCCAAAGGTACATCAGAAGCAGGCTCCAGCTCTAGTTCGGCGGTTAGCAGCCAGGCATGGATCGCTGGTCCAGTCCTTGGCGGCGTGATTGTCCTCGGTCTTCTTGTAGCCGGTGGGTTCTGGTGGGGGAACAGATACCGTCGACACGAGGAGCCGATGAATTTACAGTCCAGTTCGGACAATACGCCCCTAAATAAACCCATCTTTCCCACTGGATCGGCTTATTTTCCAGGTAGGATACCGATGAACCACCAGAATAATTATCGGGAGACTAGCATGCCGTCCTCCACGTTGATGGAGTTGGGCTCTGACGCAGAAACATACCAACACTCTCGGTCGTATCCTGAACTTCCCGCGAGCCCTCAGCAAATTCATAGTGTTGAGAACCGCGCTTGATGATCGAGAAGCCTATATTTTGGTTCAAGATGGACAGATTCTGCTTTTCTCTTTCTGGGTGGTTTCATTGCTGCCGTCAAAAGGGAACAAGAGTCAGAGGGCAACGTGGAGTATTGTTCGGTAGATAGGAACATACATATATGAGGGCATAAATTTAGTAATAAATTGAAGCCGACCACAATAACATGAATGACCCCTCCATGGCCCCGAAGTGTCCTAAGAGGAATACTAAGCTAAATAATTTGAACAGTAGAGTCTAGAACACTGCTGAAATCATTTTCATCGTTTGTTACCACAATATCCGCCTGGCCACAGCGCCGGAACAAACCACTGTCCACCTTATACAGGGCAATGCCTTTAATCAAGAACATTTCTTGACTCCCGGGCTGTCCCTTCTCTTGATTTGCCCTTTTAATCGGCATAAAGAACACAGATTCCCTCCTATCTTCCTCTGTATCAAAGAAGATGTTCCAACGGTGCTTGTGCACAGATTCTGGAGCCTCGACTAGACAAGTACCTGTGATTGGATCAGCCACACTCAGAATCTCCCTTTTTGTAGCACCTTCAAGGGGCCATTCAGTATCATGGGAAACTTTTGCAACAAGAAGCTTTCCCTTGAGAATAATATGCCCACCAATAGGTTGTCCAATACCATTGAGCTGGCAAGTGCCACTAATGAAGCCACAAAGGATCCCGTTATCAAATTCCTCTGCGCTATGTCTTGGGAAGCCAATGACACCGTTGTTTGAGGCCCAGCTCCAGGACGGGGCAAGGTATTCAGTTGGCTTGGGTCGTGTTTTTACCGCAATCCAAAGAAGGCTTGCAGGGAGTGTATCCTTCCACATCCCTGCAAGGTATGCATCATCACGTCCAAGCTCCTTGAGAGCGTGCTTCATCTCTGCGACTACACTGTCGAGCCGTATGAGCCTATATTGCGGGAATTCATCTCTGCCTTTGAGATATTGGCCCAGAAAGTGGCTCCAGCGACCGAGGAGCTCGTCTCGGGGATCCTCACAAGACCAGAACCAGGCCTCTAAGAGTGGCTTCCACATCGAGAGAAGTGTCCGTCCCTCAGCCGTCTTTTCGCCTTCTCTGCCCAGTCTAGTATTTGGCCTGAGTACTATGCCATGGGGATTGAGCTCACTGTTGAGAGCCCCATAGCACTCCCAGTAGACTTGTGTGGAAGCAAAGTGTATCATTCTTGGCGTTAGAAGGCGCTCCTGCATAGCATGAGGCTTTTCGACCATTGGCTCAACACTAAAGCTCTCCACCTGAGGGGTTCGATGATAAAACTTCAGGACGGATTTGTTGCCGCTAGCATCCAGAGGGAAGTCAACAAGACCAGGAACAATATCTTGTGGTTCTCTGTGGACAAAAAGCCCAGAAGAAGGTGAAGTAGCACCTGTGGCGCCGATGCCACAGAAACTGTTCAAAAATATGTCTCTGTTTTTGATAGTAAGCTGTTCTAGCGACAGTTGGCTATCTTGAATCAAACAGAGATGATCAATCCAAAGGTGCTTCAGACCTAGCATTTCCACCACGGTGAAGGCATCTTGGTATGTTTGAGGTAGGATAGAGAGGGGTTGTGATTGTTGAATAGGACAGCGTGTGATCTCAGCATCATCCACTTGATAGGCGTAGGTCAATGTGCAGTAACGGGTGCCAGCTTTAATCTCAGCAGCAGCAACCAAGCGGAAGGTCCGAGAATCAATATTAAGCTCAAGAAGATGGTCTAGGATAAAGGCGGGATTTTTCGGCTCATTACATCGTGTGTGAGATTGGAGGCATGCATCTAGCCAACCTTGAATTAGGCCCCAGGTTGCACTGTCTTGAGTTGAGGGGCTGATTCTAAGATTGAAATCTGCCACAGAGCCTTGGATAGCTTGTCAGTTCATTAATTCACAAGATAAAATATCAAAGTAGTGATTACACACCTTCGAGCTGTTGTACAAATTGTTGTATATAGCACTGAGAAGAGAATAAAACAAAGACTGGCGCATTGGCAAGCTTAAAATTAATGGCAAGAACGGAATAATATCCCAGTTTGTCAAGATCTCGAATCTTGCCATCCCCATAAGCCTGGCCCTTGGAGTCCAAAAGGCAGCACAGAAAACACCCATCTTGGACAGACTTCTCGAAGGAATTCTGTGAAGGGTGGTGGCCGAAAACGTGGTGCTTTGGTTGAATGTGGTCTGGGTCGTCTGGTCCGTCCTCAGGTAACTCGAATCCAGGAATACTGTGGTCGTCTAGAAAATCCTTGACTTGACAGACTCGTGGAGTTTTGGATGGGTCCCATATGCCCATAAGTGTTGTGGAACAGATGGAGCAGAGCATTTCAATTCGATTGTCTAAGGTTTGAGAGCTCAAGCCGAGAGTACTTCAAGTTGATATAGTTGATATGATTTGAATGCAAGCGTGGTAGGGCTGCAAATAAAGGTAAACAATCTCACGGCGGAGCAGTATATAGAACTTTAAGTTGGAGGTCATTTCCGTGATATCTGTCTTGGTGTATTAAGTATTCTGCAGCTATGCGCACACACAATCCTCCGGCTCAGCGTGACTCATGGCGTGTCTGCCTGCCTTGAGGTGGGGATAACGTGGTGGAGGAGGCGCAAACGGTGCCTCGTAGGCATGCATGACGAGGTGGATGAGGAACAAGGACCGGTAGAGGAATGGCCAGACAAATCCCTAGGCTAACGTGATGCTCATTAGCTGCCGCTATACAGAGGATTTGTCTTACCAACAGGTATCTGGAACGAGAAAAACATGTTGTGGGCTGCTATTGAGGACTTTTGTGTAGGATTTGTCTTACCAACAGACAGCTGGAACGGGAAAAACATACCGTAGGCTGCAGGCTGTAGATGCATACTGCGGTATCCTAACGTAGGATTTGTCAACCTCGGGTAAAGGGGCGTCACGCGATCTCAGTGAATAAAAGCTTGAAAATACCCACCTGTCACACTTATGCTTGTACGACTCTAAGATAGGTGTTGAATAGTGAGGAATTATGACACTATTGCCCGTATCAACTCAACACACCTTTGCATACCCATGGAACATAATACCGAAGACTTGTTTCAAATTTGCTTCATTTGGTTTACTGGAGTAGACGATATGTGATTTGCGGTCTTAGAGACTCCAATATTTCAACTGTATTAACCTTTGTCAGTTTTAGTTATCACCTCATAATTACTGAACGTGCGAAAGCCCGCCTTCTCCTCGAA
Source organism: Clonostachys byssicola (assembly GCA_902006505.2). NCBI lineage: Eukaryota > Fungi > Ascomycota > Sordariomycetes > Hypocreales > Bionectriaceae > Clonostachys > Clonostachys byssicola. The sequence goes on from CABFNO020001231.1 coordinate 104,611, forward strand.
GCTACTACTATGAGCGTGTCGGTTATTGAAGAACATTGATGCGGAGAATGGGAAGATTCGTAGGAAGTTGACACCGCCGAGGAGGAATATTCAGAAATGTAAGAAAAGTAGAGCTTTGGGTGGCTTTCACAACGTAGAATTATCATCCAGAGACACAGTATATTCCATCATGTTGGGTTGGGTTTGGGAACTCCTAATTTGGTTTCGCTAAACCTAGCTGATACAGTTTGGACAATCAATACCAGAAACTGTACTTGAGAGCTATTTTCTTCTCTTCTAATAGTCCAAAGGCGGAACTACAAGCCGGTTCAAGAAAGTAGCTATTGTGCCGTACGTACGCAATATATCCATGTTGGTGCATTGGATAGAGCACAATGATAAGAAGACCGAAGTCAGTCCAAACCTCCTAGAGCCAAAATGGCAAATCATGAGGTTTAAAATTTATCAAGAGGCCATCACGTTTTCAAGAGCATTTTTTGCATTTGGCCCAAATTTTCAATACCTCCACACGCACTGTCCGATCCCTAAGAGCAAGCCTCGTTTGTTCCAAATATAAGTTTCCGGCTCCATGTTGCCTCCTCATCCTATCACTGACCTCTTTCAAGGCCCTGTCAGCGCGAGAGACCAGATTCGGATTCCGTCACAGTCCACGCTGGCAAAGATGGGATGCCTCCTCTCTTTATCCTCCCAAATCACCATTTTGGAACCATATGTAGCCTTGAGCTGCCCCTTCCCGTCCCTCCGCTTAGTATTGTCTATGTCATCATCCGTACCTCCTCTCGCAAACCTCCATTTCACCTCCCGAGCCAAGTCATACACCTCAAGGCTGTCATCCCCAGTGGTCCAAACAGCCAGCTTATTTCCGTTATCAATGAACCGGACCTGGCGGACACCTAAGAAACCGCCCAGCATGCTTCGGACGGTTTCAGTGTCCTGGCTCCCTTGAGAATGTGTCTTCTCCGGCGAGAGGGTTCGTTGCTGGAGGACCTCTTTCTTCTCCACATCCAACAAGTATACAGGAGCCAGATATTCCCCTCCGACTGCCAGCCACTTACTGTTGGGGTGCCAATCCAGCGCCCGCCGCCAGCCTCTTGTCCCTTCGCGCTCGTAGACCCAGACGGTGGAGCCGTCAGACATATTGTAAATGTGCGTGGCACCAGTACCGCAGGTGGCAACGAAGTATTTGGAATCGGGGGAGAAGCGGCCCGTCCAGTTTTGCCTGGTTGTTTTGAAACAGAATCGTTGATCTCCAGTGTTTGCATCCCAAACTCGAATCGTCTCATCCCAGGAGACACTTGCGAACAAAGACTCGTCATGATTCCACCCCGTCCATGTGATGAGGTCGGTGTGACCATGAAGCACGATACGGTCTGATTGAAAATCGCTGGTAGAAACGATGTTGATGTCCCAGACGTCGACGTCGTTTGTTCGGAGTCGACCGCCAGGTACGTAGACAAATTTCTTCCCCGACGCACTGAAGACCTGAGATCCCGCGGTCGTTTTTATGCGTCCCCGAATCAGCTCAGCGTCCTTGGCCAACTCGCTGGCCACAACCTTGGTCACTCCGGGTTTGATGGCCCTCTCAAGTTTTCCGCGCAGATCTTCGTTGTCCCTCACGCCTTTCTCAACTATTTTGGACGCAGCCGTTTGGGCTACTTCAGCGACGACCTCATCCAACGAGGCCTGACTTTGGATCGCAACGTGACGCTTCTGGTACTCTTTGATATCCCAGACAATGATGACGGGCTCTGTATGGTTATCGCCTTGGCCAATATCACGCTGAGAGGTTGATACCAAAATATTAGAGTCATTAGGTGCGAAGGCGAAGCCCTCTACTTCTTCTTCATGTCCGCGGAGGATACAGACGGTGGCCCAGGTGTTTGTGTCGATGATATGAATGTCTTGTTGCAAGGCTACGGCTAGCGACTGTCCATCACCGCTCACACAAGCATCACGCGGTTCCGCACTGCCCGCACTGCCAAATTCTATCTTTTTGAGCTCATCGCCCCAGTGCAAATGGCCATTTGCGGCGTAAGGGAACGGTTGACCATCTTTGGTGGTGAATTCCTTGCCCACAGCGTAACGCCAATCTTGATAGAACAGCTCTGAGTTGTAACTCGGCATTTTAAGGGTTCGGTTTCAAAATTTTCGGAAGGAGGAAAATAATAAATTGCAACTTGTCGCAAGGCTTCTTGTGCCCGATCGTATCTGGAGCTCATCTGTGTCAGATTACATCATGCCTGTTGTCTCGCCAGAAAGTGAGGGGGTGGCGGGATCAGCGGCGGCTGCCTCTTTAGGCAGCCATCGCGATGCCTGTCAGCATACCAGAGTTGGTTGATGGATATCTTTTACACGATTTTTGTGAGGCAAAGTAGCAAAGGCTTCGTATTTAGAAGGTCAAAACTTAGTTCCCTGTATCTGAGTAACATAATTGGGTACCTAGTAAACTAAATGGAGACTTGGAAAGCTAAATTTCACTGAAGGTTATCATCTCATATCATATGTTTATTAATAGCCACCTCACTATTTCCTTGCCTGACTTTTTTTGTCAGCTTAGAATCAATGCGTATCGCCGTTTGTGGGGCCAGACACCTTTGCTCGCTCGTGAGTCAATCGAGTGAGTCACACGATACTTACTCAATACCCCTCCTTCATTCCTCCTGATTGTGATTTTGGCTCCTTTGTCCGTCGGAAGAAGCCTTAGCCCAGACATTGCGGCTAGCGTTGAACAGACTCGACTTGAATCTTTCACACACTAAAACTAGCCCAAGTGAAACTATTAAGAAGGGGTATCCGGCCATAAGAGTCATCTTTGGGTCCTTGATCGCCTGGTAACCTTGCAAACTCGTGATATCTTCAAATGGCTTCCCCCAACACGAAAGCCACGGGATATTCCCATAGCGATGCTTTCAATTCCGGATTCCTCCCTGTTGGCAGTATCCACAAACTCTGGTATGCGGAATACGGGTTGCCAACAGGTCGCCCAGTCCTCTTCCTACATGGCGGTCCTGGAGGCGGGACGTCTCCCTCCAACACAGCCTTCTTCGACCCAAAGGTCTACCGTGTTGTTCTTATGGACCAACGCGGAGGTGGAAAGTCAACCCCCGCAGCGGAAATCCGCGAGAATACAACCCAGCACCTAGTCGACGATATTGAGAAGCTGCGAGAACACCTAGGCATCACCCAGTGGGCTATGGTCTTTGGGGGGTCTTGGGGAAGTACTCTTGCGCTTGCTTATGCCGAGGCCTACCCTGAGACTACTTTGTCTCTAGTCCTCCGCGGGATTTTCACTGTGCGAGAGTCTGAACTGGCCAATGCATTTTCTCGTTATGGAGCGGTTAACCAGCTTTACCCCGAAGAATACGACGAGGTCCTGGGACACCTAAAAGCGAATACAACCAAAAGCGAAGAAAGCTTATATGAGACACGAACACTGCTGACGGAATATTACCGACTGCTCACTGACGAGGATCCGGCTGTTCACCTACCCGCGTCTAGGGCTTGGAACAAGTACGAGATCACAGCAAGTACGCTCTTGCGGAATGCTGAACTCCAGGCCATGCTCGATGGCAACGAGACCTGGAACCTTCAGCACGCACGAATTGAATGCCACTATTTTATTAATGGAGCTTGGCTTGAGGACGGGCAATTGCTGAAACCGAGCAATCTGGAGCGCATCAAGCACATTCCATGTACGACTCACCCACCGAAAACAGTACGATCTCTTGCTAATTCTTGAGTAGGCCATATTGTCCAGGGTCGCTACGATATAGTGTGTCCTCCTCGGACTGCTCAAGATCTTCATCTAGGATTGCCGCAGTCAAAGCTTCATATTATTCCTGATGCGGGACACAGTGCTAATGTAAGTTTCGCCTTCCCTGACCCTCGCTCTAAGAGGTATGCTAACAAGGAAACAGGAAGTTGGAACAAAAGCAAAGCTGATTGAAGTTTGTGATGAGATTGCAAAACTCTAGGTGGGTATATATGTTTTCACTTGATCTATGTCAAGAACCCACAGGTTCGAAGATGGAGTATCAAATTTAAGATCAAGCTTGTTTTTTTCAGGCTATGATACTCTCTTCCCGTAAAACAATAAAGAATCCCATCCTATGAAGACCTGAAGTTCCACGTGCGCTTTGATGCCGTATCGCAGATGATCTTGAGACGCCCAGCAGCAACCTCAAGATCCTGCACGGTGAGGTATACCTGAGCGCTCAGCCTGATCCAGAGAGCACCGTTATAGAATGTAAGGTTGATAGCGGTGCCATGCTGGTCCATCATCTCCTTCATGACCCATGTCGACACCTCGCCTACATTTGAGGATACTCCTCCTGTAATTTGGTCCATAGCCAAGGGCAGGCGCACGTTGGTCATACTGGTGATTCCCTGACTTAACACTTCTGTCCCGAGCGCCGTAGCGAAGATGGATTCAGCCTGCTCCGCGAGGTAGTACAGGTAGTTCATAATAGCCTCCTCTCCTTTTTTATCTTTCCATACCAACTTCTTCCTCCACTCCAGCGCAGCCTTGACGCAGAGATAAGTAGTGTCGTCCCTCGTATTGAGATCGGCAAAGTTTTCGATGAAATTATTCGGCACCAACTTCCGGGCGTCCTCGTCCTTGGGAAACTTGAGGAAACCAAAACCGGTCGGAAATGTTATCTTGAGGAGATGCTGGTTGCGGACTGGCACGTATAGAAACGCGCAGCTCCTTGGAGTGTACAGCCACTTGTGGCAATTGCTGACGAGGAAATCAGGATCCAACTGCAGGAGATGCAGCGGTATCATACCAACTCCATGGGCTCCATCGATGAGCGACAGAACGTTATAGGAGCGGCAAAGCTTCGTTAAGCGCTCAAAAGGTATTCGAAGCCCGGGAAGAGAGGATATAGTGTCAAACAATGCAATTTTAGGCTTCTTTCCCGCTTGTAGGAGCTCCTTTACGGTATCCTCGAAAGTCTGGCAGATAAAATCATCGGAGACCGGATAAGTGTACTCAATCTTTTTGAACTCCGCGGGTGTAACCTCGCTGAGGTACTTGGCAGTAGACTCGTAAGAATCATAGATTGTGGGAAACCCGATAATCACATCTCCGGGCTTGTAGTTGAAATTATGCAGAACCGTGTCGATGCCTGTGGATGCATTCGGGACGTAGACGCAGCATTCAGCTGGGACATCCAAGTACTCTGCAAGTACCTCTCGAGACTCTCTAAGTAGATGAACACGATACTGATAGCGAACAAAGTCATCAGGCCTAGCTTCGGCTCGATCTTGGTAGTAACGAAGAACGTCGCGAACCTCCCTCGGATATGTGCCGTAAGATCCTGACATAAATGAGCAATATGTTCCACTATCAAGGCAGTAAGCGTCTCAACGTACCGTGATTTAAGTTGATATAGTCTGCGTCGTGCAGAAAGTGCTTTGCCGCATCTTCTCCGCACTCGATCGGGCTCAGATTTTGTATCTTACCCAAAGGATCAGTTGTCTCCTGGCGGGGATGCGACATGATTTCCTCTTGGGTCTGAGTGGTCTTAGCTCGGTTCTCGTACACTTCAATGTTAGGATGGCAGTAATGATAGAACTGAAGTCGACCAGAAAACCCAGGATCAACACAATTTAATCACACTTGTCTAGTAGTTTACAGCGCCCAGTAGTGTTTCAGCAGGTACATACCCTCCTAACGCGTAGCATTAGCTGCTTATATAATTTCCATGTGAATCCTTCGCTCTCGGCCTTCGCCTGCTCCCTTTTTTCTGTCACCGCAAGTCTCCGCCGCAGGTGGCGGGGTTGTCAGCAAAAGTCCCTGAAACTGAGCAATTTTCCATTGGTTAGTATTTTGGATAAATTACGTACTGGCGGGTAGGCACTTGGTTCAGTTAATATTCAAGCACATCTTGGCTGCATGATCCAAATATTAATAATTACCGAAATTGCCATACTGCATCGTCCGGTTTATGGAATGATTACACATACTACAAACTAAACCTGACAGTCTTGAGTTGTGTGTATCCTTCAATGCCCTCAAACCCCAAGTCCTTGCCATTTCCACTCTGCCCGTATCCTCCGAATGGAAGAGCATGTGAGATCATGTTGTAGTTGTTTACCCAGACTGAACCAGCTTGTAACATCTTCGATAAGCGGATTCCTCGTTTTATATCCGAAGTGAATACCGCAGCAGCCAGGCCATAAATTGTGTCATGCGCCTTTTCCAAGACTTCCTCTATATCCTTGAAGGAAGCCACAGCAACGACAGGGCCAAAAACCTCCTGTTGCATGATTTCGGCCGATGATTTGACGTCGCGGAAGATTGTGGGTTCAATAAACCAGCCATCGGGGCTGGTGCCGCCAGTGACAACTCCCACGCCATCTGCCTTCGCTCTTTGAATCATTCCCATGATCTTGGAGTGTTGCTTGCCATCAATCTGCGGACCGAGGAAAGTATTGTTGTCAAATGGGTCACCTGATTTATTCTGTCGAGCCCGGGAGGCAAATCGCTTCAGAAAGTCTTCGTATATAGACTCCTGGACGTAGACACGGCTGCTGGCGCAACAATTTTGCCTGCCAAGTAAAGAAATTAGTTTAACCCCTTGATGAGCATGATGGAGTACATGCATACCCCATATTGTAAAAGATGCCGCCATTAACTGCCTCGATGACTTGGTCCAGATCGGCGTCATCGAAAACGATGCTGGGTGACTTTCCTCCCAACTCCAAAGTAACCTTTTTTAGATTGGTGTCGGCAGATGTTTTCAGTATCGCCTTACCAACGGGCGTGCTACCAGTAAAGGAAATCTTCTTGACGTCAGGATGCTCCGTCAATGCTTGCCCAGCTTCATTGCCAAGGCCCGTGACCAAGTTAACAACGCCCGGAGGGAAGCCAGCTTCGACCACAAGCTTTGCCAAGTACAGTGCAGAAAGTGAGGTGAGCTCTGCCGGTTTAATAACCACGGTGTTGCCTGCAGCCAGGGCAGGCCCAAGCTTCCAGCATGTTATGAGAAGCGGAAAATTCCACTGGGCTCTTAGTCAGGACCACCCCAAAATATACGCAAACGGAAAGCGACATGCAATGGCACAGCGGGTTATACTGACCGGAATAATTAATCCACAGACACCCAAGGGCTCTCTTATAGTTATGTTCAAGGTGTCCGGATCGGTCTCGATTGTGTCTCCCTTGATCTTGTCTGCCCTAAAATACAGTTAGGAGAAGTCACCATTATCAAAGGAATTAACATCATACCACCCAGAGTAGTATCTAATGCAAGCAGCTGAAGCGAGAACGTCGGCTCCCTTGGCAATGTGGACGGGCTTGCCACCGTCGATCGACTAGAGTCCAATGATTGATTAGCAGGCAGCTTTTTGTATCGTATATCTGGTGAGAAACAAACCTCGATCTTCGCCAAAGCTTCAACATCTCGTTCTATTAAATCTGCTAGTTTGCTAAGAAGTTTTGCTCTATCCTGAGGTGATGTGTCACGCCAACCACCAAAGGCTGCCTTTGCGGCGGCAACAGCAGCATTGACATCCGCAAGCTTTCCCCGAGCAATCGATGCAATGGGTAACTGAGTATACGGATTAATAGACTCAATCACTGTCTTGTCGTGAGATTGTCTGAATTCATTGCCGATGAATATACCTGTTGGTTGCTCGTAAGTAGTGCCATCAGGCAGTTTCACTTGAGCGCATGTCTGAGAGTCCATGTTTGGCGTACGTCTAAATCCTGTCACTGGAATTAAGATGATAATGATAAAACGTTACTATCAAGCAGGGAACCGTATAGTTCGAAAACGGTGTATCGTCCTTAGCATGATAAAGTATCTGTAGCCTACATTTCGGCGACGCTGGCCCGCATCCCGAGAATCAGAGTGTCATGGCAAACGGACATCCACCGCCGCCCTCCACAAATACGCAGCATGGTGACCCCAGAGCATCAGCCACTCTGTGTCTTGCCAGTGAACTAAATGGCCTTAATCATCTTGCTTATTGATCTGCTAGATAACACTTGGGTAGCCTCCTACTTCGCTGCGCATTGACCGATAGCAGGCGATAGGGGCGCCTACCTAGTATCTTGTGTGAATATATTTGTATAGAGGTGCCAATAACCGTTGCATAAGATTTGAGCATGGGTGAATTTTTACAAAAAGTTTGTGTTCATTGTGTTTTAAACGTCGGGTCTGGCATGTTTCGTTACTATTTTTTTGTTTTATACTCAAGCCCTTTGACCGTATATACAAAAGCGATAGTTTACATACTTCATTTACAATGTGAAAGATCGCGCTGTCTATCTGCGCATGTATATTAAAAGTCCCGACTTGCATAAACGCTAGCATATGTTTTGGCCAGGCATTTACCTACATTAAGGGGCTTCCTTGAGCTTTTTTCAAAGGCTGGATAAGCGTATAAGCCTCAGCAAATGAGGTAGTCTATTTTGATCTAGCTTATTATCTAATTTAAATAGGAGACTGGAACGTTCTGGGCTCTTCTTCCTCCTTCACACTCGTCGGGGCTGTGGGAAGCTCCAAGCCAGCCTTGCGCTCCCAAAGCTTGAGACACTCGGTGTAGTCGGCACTCTTTTCAACGTTGGGTTCATCCCAGGCCTCCTTAAACAGACCATGCATATGCTTGGCCAGAGTAGTGTCGATGCCCATAGAAGTACAGAGATCCAGATTGATGCCCAGATCTTTGACGAGCAGGCCAAGGCCGTAACCACTCGCGTAGGTTCTAGTGAGACCTTCTGCTCGAATAGAGTGGGCGGTACCATAGTTACGCCCAGTTCCCACGTTAAGGACGTCAGTGATTTGAACGGGGTCAAGTCCCATCTTCCGTCCCACAATGAAGGCATCGTTCAACGCGGCAATGCCAGCAGCGGTGATATAGTTATTGAACGTCTTCATGACATGGCCACTTCCCAGAGGTCCCATGACGAAGCGCCAACGAGACATGGTCTTCAAGACAGGTAGCACGCGGTCGATATCCTCTTGAGCACCACCAATCATGAAAGTGGCTTCACCATCGTTGATTCCGTGCATGCGCACTTGTGTCACTGGGGAGTCGATCAGTCGGACTTTGTACTGCTCAAGATCTTTGCCCAACTGCTTCGTGCCAAACGGATCTGACGACGAAGTGTCGACAACAATAGCACCTAGTTCGTATCAGTTATAATGCGCTACTCGACCACAAGGAGAAACCGAGAGGTCACCAGAGCTCAAATCTTACCTGGCTTCAGGTGGGGAGCGATGCCCTTATCACCCAGCAAGATATCGCGGACGATATGGCCGTTTGGCACCATCGTGATGATGATATCTGCGTCCTTGAATGCGTCTGGCCCATCACCGGCAGATACTACAGGAAGACTAGCGTTATCCTTGACAAATTGCTCCTGGCGCTCTTTGTTGGCGTCACGAACGATAGTCTTGTAACCCTTCTGGGCCACATTCTGTGCCAATGGGCCACCGGCGAGGCCGAGACCAATGTAGCCGACAATTTGAATTTCTGACTGAGACATGGCTTAATGCGAGATGAATGAAATGTAATAGTAATGTTTTTTTTTTCAGAGAATGTTGTTTAGTGATACATCAATAAGAGACCGAGAGGCTAGATATTCTCTACTTCATATACAAATATTGTAACATTTCTTTTCATGCAAAAACCTCATTAAGCTGGCCAGGTAGGCGCATGTCCGCTTCCCTTGTCAGTCCAAGACGATCAGTTGCAATTCTCCACTTATGTGAACTCTGACTCCATCGAGAAAGGTTGGCCACAAGACCAAGAGACGGACTTCCATCGCCGCGCTCCTCCACCCAGTCTCCACCACCGTAATAACGATCCTGACTCGCTATCTCGTATCCAGCTCTGATTGGCCATGTTGCCTAAGAGCTTTCTTCACCCACGGGAGCGGCCTTCCACCACCGCCCTTCTCTTCGTCATGAACTGACTTTGATCAGTTACCCCAGATACGTGATGAAACCCGGGGTAAGCCCAGCATCGATACCACGCGCAAGATAATTAGCAGTCTACTTTGGGACAGGGGGTCTAGGTCGGATTAGCAAGGATCTAGACTCGGCTTAAGTCTACGACTTTGACATAAAAGTTCGCCCTGTCGTTTCAAAAACCACCCAGCGACTTGCAACTCATCCATCCCACCCAGACTCGACTTCGCAACCTCAGATACACATATTCACAATGTCTCCAAACCCAGAAAACGAACATGTCGACCATGAGCTGTCTTCAAAACAAGACATGGAGGCAACCATAGCCGACCCTCAGCTCGAGGACGCGTCCACCATCGTCATTCCAGATCGACAGCTTGAGAAGAAGGTCGTTCAGAAGCTCGACTTGCGCCTCGCTCCGATGTTTGCCGTCCTCTACTTCATCGCCTATCTCGACCGAAGCAATATTGGAAATGCCGCCATCGTGGGCTTGACCGAGGATCTGAAACTGACGGGTGCGCAATTCAGTACCGCCGTCAGTGTTTTCTTTGCAACCTATGTTGCTTTCGAGATCCCGGTCGTTCTGGCGATGAAGAAGTTGAAGCCGAGCAGAGCCATAACCATGATGGTTATCGGTTGGTCAACAATCACCATCGGAACTGCCTTTGTCAAGAACTACGGGGAGCTCGTCGCCGTTCGCCTTCTTCTCGGTTTGTGTGAGGCTGGTTTCTTCCCTAGTTTGAGCTTGTACATCACTATGGTCTACAAGAGAGAGGAACAGGTATGTGAAATTCCATCAACCTCATCTGACGGCATGCTAAGAGCATGCAGGGTCGCCGGATGGCATACCTCTTCGGATCTGTCGCCCTTGCCGGCATGTTTGGCGGCCTGCTCGCCACAGGTATCACCAAGATTGGTCATGCTCATGGGCTGAACGCCTGGAGGTAAGAATCATCCACGGAGAGCAGCTTACGATGACCCTTGGATTAGGCTAACTCCCAGAATAGTTGGCTGTACATTATCGAAGGTTGCATTTCATTCATTGCAGCTGCCTGGGTATTCTGGGGACTGCCCAATAACCCATCCGAGGCCAAATTCTGGAAACTGGAAGAGAAAGCGGTTATGCTTGCTCGGGACCGCCAACGCCTTGAGTATCTTGGAAATCTGAATTTCGAATGGGTTGAGGTCGGTCGAGCGCTCAAGGATCCCAAGGTCTGGCTGTGGTATGTCTATTTCCATCATCCAAGTCCAAGAACCATCAACTCATTTATTACTTCCAGTGCTTTTATCCAATTCTTCCAAGACATTGTACTCTATGGCTTCAGCACTTTCTTGCCTTCTATTCTTAAGCTCGATCTTGGTTTCAACTCAATGGAAGCCCAGTACCTGAGTGTTCCTGTCTATTTTCTCGGAGGAGTTTCCTTTTTTGTGAGTCGTCCTCTTAGTGATACGACTTTTTAGTCCAGGGCCTGACTTTCCTTTAGGCCGCTGCAATTGTAGGAGACAAGTATAAGCTCCGTGGTACAGTAAGTATTGAACCCGGTGAAATGATCAGATATCTTTTTTCTTGCTAACTTCAGGTAGTTCCTTGGAATACTTGATATCTTCGCTGTCATCGGATATGCGATTCTGCTCGGTGTCTCCAACAGCCCTGGTGCACGATATTTCGCATGCTTCCTCATTGCAATCCCCCTATATTGCGGACCAGGTTTGAACGAAATCTGTAAGTGTACAAATCATTGACGCAAATGCAGGAAATTTCTATGCTGATATAACCCTTAGGGATCAACAATAACATGGCCCCCCATTACCGCCGAGCCACCGCAATTGGTCTGCAGCAAACCGTGGGAAATATTGCAGGTGTTGTTGCACCACAAGTGTATCGAACTGCGCCGTATCAGTTGGGGCATTGGTGCTCTCTCGGTTCCTCAATCATCTGTATCATTCTTATTACGGTCCAGATTCTGTATCTTAGAGCTCTCAACCGAAAGAAGGAACAGATCTCCAACGGTGAGCGCGACGACGATAGGAAGGAAACTACTGGTGAAGGAGCGCTTGATTTCCGCTATGTTTATTAGGAATCTGTTGTCTCTGACGGAAATACGCGTGAAGCTTTTTATTCTATAGCTTATGTGCTGGTCTATTCTTAATCAAACACCTTGGAGCAGAGGGCTTGTCCTTTTCTGATTCCCATCGCCCCTCATGAGGTATAATCTAGACTCTGAGGCTGATTCTTCCGATCCTTCAAGAATATCTATCGCAGGTGAGATTTGCATAGATTACCCTGAATTCACACGGAGATGAAATTAACAAGATAGCTCTTCGATCCCAACATGCATAAATAAGCCGTGTCCACTAGATCAACTCAACGAGATTAAGCTTCTACTTGTTGAAACTAATATTTAATATCGCTAATCAGATATGCCACAGGAAACACATGTAAACAAAACGGGTCATATCTCTTTATTACATCACAAGGCTATGTCAATTTAGAATCACGGAGCTAGTTCTCCGAGAACTCAATACGCCAGTACCGGTGACACCAGAAGGGAGGCTTGTCGGTGACGAACCATGTATATTATTGTGTAATTTTTCTATTTGAGTTTACTTTCCATGTTATTTCAAAACTTGCGAACTGTTTCAAGATCTAAGGTATCCAACAGAATCATGTGCCCAGGCGAATGAGCCATCACCACGCCCTCGAGATTCGCTCGCATCACAGCCTCTTGCGGAGTGACACCGCAGCCCCAGAAGACAGGCACTTCTGCCTCATTGTCCTTAAAGCTGCTGAGGGGCTTTCCGTCAATTGTCGCGAGAGGCGCATCTCCCCATTGTGGTGAATCGATATCCCGGATGCCGAGTCGCTCCAGGGCATCCCATCCCCAAGCCACCGGCTCGCCGTGCGTGGAGGCAAAAGGACGGGTGATGCTTCGTACTCTCTCGACTTCAGACGCCGGGTATGATCGCATAGACACAACATATGTGCTGTCCTGGAATACCCCAGCCGCACAGAGCGGTAGCGTAGTGCGATACATGGGCACGTTGCGGCCTCTAAGCGTGTGAGGCGGTGTTAGACCGGCATCAGCCAAGGCAGTCTCAAAACTGAAAGAACATCCAATGAGGAAGGCCACATGGTCTTCTGTCCACTCTGCGACAATATCCTCACAGTCTCGTCTATGAAGTTTTCCATCGACATATACATTATATTTGGGTGCATCGCGCCGGATATCCAGGTCTTTTGCCAGAGTTTCACCGTCGATTCCTGGCAAGTGTGACTTGATCTTGCCCCAGTTTCCGGTAGTAGCTGACTCTGCAACCAGAGGACAGGGTACTGTGTTTCTTGCGCAAAGCAGTCGAAAGTCTGAAGCATAGCGAGATGGCAAGACTATCAAATTGGTCTGAACGTAGCCCGGAGCCAGGCCCGAGGTATTTCCACATTTGTTGGAACGTGACAAGAGGCGGACATCTTGACCAGTCTTCAAGATCCCAGCCTTATTTCCGTTGGCAGAGGGCATTGTGGGCCGATGTTTTACTGATGGGGATGGAAGTATTCACAACTTGAAGCATCAAATTTAGGACCGAAACACAATGATCGAAAACGAGGAGGGTTGATCATCCATATCGTGATTTCTAAAAGTAAAACTAATACGATATAACCTCCACGTAACTGCACCGATTTGACCAACCCCATTTCGTGGACCAAGACGATGATAATCGCGGCAGCGGTGTTCCACCACCGCGATTGCGGGGAGGTAGAGACAGACAGACGCACTACAGGGACTAAACCTATGATGCTTGCACGGAAGTCCACCCCTCGTGATAAATTCTGTGTTGAATGTAATACAACTGATGTATTTGAAAAGGCTCGTTCTTTTGCCGGAGGTCCGCGGCCGTCAAACGCATGGAATGAGTGAGAAGTCTCTTGCTGTCCGGTAACACAACCATAAACCCAGGTCTTCGGAAATGATGTGGGGAGAGATCAAAGAAGCTGCAAGTCCTTAAAACTCACCAATTCGGTATTCGTTTGATAGGATGGTAACTCAACAAGGCTTGACAATTTCAATGAATCGTGGAGGCACATTCACGGACCTTCACACATCAACCACTGGATAAGAACGCCACTATTCTCAACATTCCATCAGTAGACTCATCCAACCATCCAAATGCGACCCAGAATCCTTAAGATCGTTACCGGCAACAAAATCCCTCGGGATTAACCACCCAGCTTAAACCCCGTCGAACGATGCCTATTGGACACTTCCAGAGAAAGGGGGCCAATCCGCCCAGTCGGTCATCCCCAGCTTTTTGATACACAGTAGTTCGGTCGAAATGGCTAGTCTAGTCCAAGTCTCTAAGTCTTTATCAGTCGAAGTGGATCAAGATGCACACGAGTCAGTGACTAATGGCATGTGGCACTTTTATCGGGAGCCCTCCACAACCACACCTCCTCCTCACTTCATGATCAAGCAGGGTTCTGACCTTGATTCTACCGACTTCCCAAACCGTCCGTATCATGGATCAAAGTTCAGTGGAAAGCTCCAAGACAGCTATTGGAGAAGCAACAACTGTCTCGTGAGTGCGCTTATGTCCAACATACCCTCGACCGCCACCGTTAACACCACGTCAGATGTGTCCGTTGCCGGAGGCGCAAGGCAAGTACTGACCAAGATATCGAATTGATATCTGCGCCCGAGCTAACAACTATTGCTGCATCAGATAAAATGCGACCGCAGACAGCCATGCGCACGATGTGTCAAGGCGGGCACTGAATGCACTCGCGCGGGGACGGGCGAGAAGCAGAGGCCGATATCACGGAGATATGTGCAGGCCTTGGAGAACCAAGTCGCGTCTCTTGAGATTTTCATAAAGAAAGTTGCCATCGCCGATGCCGACCAGCGAGACCATATGTTGGCTGCCTTCCAGCCTGCCAGCACAAACACCGCGCCCCAAGATTCTCTCAGCACCACCTCAACGCAGGAAGTCAGATCGCCAGAAGACGCCGCCGAGCATTCCGAAACAAGTCTTGCCCGCTCATCCGCCGGCCAGATGAGGAAGCGCATCTCGAGCAGCGCGGCCTGTTTCTACGGCGGCACGAGCTTGTTTCAGATTCACCTGTCAGGGGAATATCTTGCTCCAACGGGCGATCCGATCAGTGAAGAATCACCAAGTCCCTCGAATGCAGATTCATCAAGCCATCACATGGGCCCCGTGATGACTCAAACCCCGTTCCCTTTTGCTCCCCACGATGATGTCTGTCAGCGGCTCATGGCAACCTTCTTCAAGCAACAATACCAGTACAACATGTGCATCTATCGCGAGTATTTTCTTCGAGACTATGATTGCGGTACCGGGCGTTATTACTCCGACCTACTCCTGTATGCCATCTGTGCCATGGGTGCATTAGCTTCTAGCGAGCCTTCCGATCGTGGTCTTTCCGAGATATTCGCAACACAGGCGCAGTCTCTGCTATTCCCGTCCTTTGACCAGCCCGATCTCACCGTTCTGCAAGCCCTTGTCCTCCTTGGGCAGCGCGAGATTGGCCACTGTCGACCATCCAAGGGTTGGCTCTTTTGCGGCATTGCTTTCAGACTGGCTCATGAAATGGGCCTTCATCTCGATCCGAACAATTGGAGTGGCTCTGCCGAATCAGAGGTAGACCGCGAGATACTCAGACGAGTCTACTGGGCTACGTTCATCGCCGACAAGAACCTCAGTCTATACTTTGGTCGTCCTCCAGCCCTCTACCCTCATGAGTCTGATGTCCGAAACACTGTTCGCCTGCCGTACCCAACAGATTGGGAGGGACTACTAGACACGTATATCGCTCCAGGTATATCCATCACCGCATACGAAGACGGGATTGCGCTCGTGGGTGCCTTTATTTACAGGGCGGAGCTATCCAAGATTCAGCATTGTATCATCACAGATCTATTCGAGAATCGACGGCCAGGGGCTCACAATGCTGCTATCGCTGCCACAGTTCAGCGCATCCATACTGATCTAACCAAGTGGCTTTCAAGTCTACCTGGTAAACTGTATTGGAACCAGTGGACGGTTGGTCATGTTCCAGCATGCGTACTATATCTTCAGTAAGTCTCTATACCACTTCGAATATGCTTCTCCTAACAAATTGAAAGCATGCAATTTCATACCTCGATGATCATTCTGCACCGTCCACCTCGCCATTCATTTAATACTCCCGACATTTCCTCAAGCGAAGATGTAGAGATATGCTACGAGTCTCTACAGGCCATCTTACGATTAATGCGTAGCTATTCCCGTCTTTACCGCTACGAAGAGCTGCCTCTCGATTTCGTACATACGCTCTCCGTAGCAGCAAGTACGGTCCTCATGCGACGCTGGCTCGATAAAGATATGCACCAGATGGAGAAGGAAATGAACCTAATAGTCCAAGCCATGCAGGCTATCAAGGAAACATGGCCGTGTGTGGAAGAAATTGAGAAGAGTGTCTGCAAGATTGAGAAGTGCGAGAAACCTGCAGATAACGTGCCAGAGATCGACGCCATGCTTGATGCGGGCTTCATGGCCGGGCTCTCTACACCATATGAAGGGGAGAATTGGTCGATGCCGGATCAATACACTCAGGACATGTTTGATGTCACGCTTGGCCCAGTATTGACGGATGGGATTCTTGGTGGTGTTCGAGAGGATGAAGGGCAGTTGATGGTAGATATCTTTCCTCCCACTTTGGACAAGGGAGAATAGAGATTCTACACTGCGGCTCTTCAAAACCCATCTTATACCAATTCAATTCCTTCAATCAATTATTTTAAAGTTAGGCTAGGTTTGACTACGTTTGTGTTGACCAAGATAATACTCGTAAATTAACGGGCATATGATTAACCACAATTTTACTATCAAGGCTGAGCCTACAGCTTTGGTGAGATGCTTCAGCCTCGCCGCCCCAACCCTTTCATTTTGATAGTAACAACAGAAATCGATTCTTTTTCATCCCTAATATAGCCAACTGTAGATTCAAAGACGAAGCAACAAGGGAGTTTTGTTGTCGTTGCTTAATCGATAAAGCGCTAGTCTGAGCCTTTCTACACATCCTCGATGCCCTTCGTTCTCAGCAAGCGCCTTTGCGGTTTCAATCTCATCTGCACCAAAGCCCGATGCCCCTTCAGTGAGTAGTGTGTTAAGTATACTCAGTCTTCCATGTTCAGCAGCTCCTTCAAGGGCCGCGTCCCGTCGCCAGCAAGTACTTTTAATAGCATTAGCCCCTTGCACTTAATAACAGGCAGAAAGCGATCTTACGAGATTTAGTCACGCCGAAGGCGTGAAAAGCTATATGAACAGGGGCTACAGTGGAGGACAGCATTTTTACCAGGTGAAATAATGGGTTCTGAGCTTAGACTGGACTTGACTCATGTAAAGATTATCGTGGCTACAGACCCCGAGCCTCTGTGTCAAATACTCACGGGATTAGTTCGAGCATCATTAGTCTCGGCTCAAAATAGCAGTGCAATAAATTTCAGTAATAACTACATAGTGTATATTCACATTTATTGTAATTATGATATTTTAAGGTAGGTTGCCTAGGGCGTTTTTGAAGTTTTAGGACTCTTACCCCCCAACGCTTCTTAACTCTGTAGTGCCATGTTGATGCGAATTGCAAGTAGGCTTTGATGCCTTGACTGCCCCATTCTCGGCCAATTCCACTCTTTTCTCAACCACAAAATGGCGTCGCGATGTTGTGGACAAAGGCCTAGTGTTGACCATGTCAGAAAATAATGGCTGTATGGGAAGGTAAGGTTTTAGATGTTATCATGTAAAATCTTTTCTTCTCCCCTAGGTCTAGCTGTCACAAGAACTATTTCCTGAAGGTCGGAATACCAGCAAAATAATAAGACAACAAACGCTTAAAATAAGAGCCAAGATGAGACTAAATTGATAGATGTCCTGGTAGTCTGAGTCCTTTTCATTATAAAGTACTGTAAATAAAAGATTAGCCGGCTTCATTCGTTCATTGAATATGCACATCTCTAGGGACGACGATTGTCGGCTCACATAATGGGAGTCTTCGCTGGACATGAATCGCCTTTGAAAGCATATGATAAATTCTTTGGTCCTGCTCCAGCGTCATTTTTCTTGCTTGAAACCATATGCTGTTAAATGCTCTCTGCTCTGGGCGTGGGTGGTCGGCTTCAAGATTGCTCTTTGCCAACTCTAAAGGTGTCAGGCCATATCTTGTTCGCCGCGTGAGATTAGCACCCGCGTTGATCAGGAGCGCTAATTCTTTTTCTGCAGCCAGATCAATAGCGAAAAGTACTGCAGTACATCCCATAGCATCTTCGCAATCAACTCCAAGGCCGTAGTGTAGCATGTCTTTGAGGTACGGCAACCTAGTTTTGGTTGCTTGTATCACTTCTGAGCCCCATACCTTCATGAGTCTTGTGACTGGTGGCTGGCCATCCCGGCGTCCAATACCATGTTTCATAATGCTTAAAACAATATCTCGGTCCACACCTGGCCAAATAGACAATAGAAGGGCATTAGGTCCTGTGAAGTCGGGGTGGCTTAGGATGGTATCAGTGATCCAGAGTTCGGATTTGATACTTGGGGTGCCACGACCAAGCACTGGCTTGCCTAGGGAGATATAGCGCCAGCGCCAAAGGAATTCATCAAGAACGGAAGTACACAAGTGGTCAGATAACCAGTACAGAGCCTTCTGATCCATCTTTGCACCAGCTTCAATCAGAGCCTTGACGACTTCCAGATTCCCAGCTTTGGCGGCGGATCGAAGATATGTCATACCCCAGGAATCCCCAACTATCTCGTCGAGGTCCAGACTAGAGTCAATGAATGGCTTTGCCATTGCAAGAGTACCACATGAGCAGAGTGTTTGCATAAACGGGACTCGATCTTTGGCTGCGGCCGCTATGACCCAAGCAACCTGTTGTTCAGCCGTCAGCTCAACAATGTTCTCGATGCGAGGGCGGATGCTAGAAGATATTTCCATAGGCGTTCTCAGTTCTTTGTTCTGTAACTCCAATTTTCGAAGTAGCCTTGGCGTGCACCTCGCAATGGACGAAATAAGCCAAAGGTCGCCATTGTCAAAATTGCTGAACGTTTCGAGATCCCAAAAGTGGCAAACATGGTCTTGAAGATAATCCAATCCCATTTTGGATTGGAAGATGAGCATACAAGAAGAGTAGCCGTCTTCATCACGGTATGAGAGATCCGAGCCACTTTCCAATAGAAGGCTTGCTAATGGCAACATTCGTTCATTCATCGCCTGCCCTTGAAGCATCAACTTGGAGCATTGAATTAATGGTGTGCTACACAGCGAGATTGGTTAGTCTGGCACGATGAACGCTACGAAAACGTCACAAGCAGGTATCATGATAAGCGAATAAAACCTATGAATATAGGGTCTTACGTACCGTCTCTTCTGATTTGGGAGATTTGCATCCGCCCCATGTTGTATCAAGATCTCACATATATGGATCATATGTTTGTTGCCTAGGGCATACCTAGAAACTGCTTCCTTTAAACAACCAACTTAGTTGTTTGCTGACCGCTTGCCCTTTAAAATTTACTTACATAGACGAGAGTGTTTCCCCATGGCGGGATCAGGTCCCTTGGAGTAGCCTGGCCATCTGAGAACATCTTATAAAGTCCGTCTGCATCTCCTTCATCGAAGCACCGAATGAGTTTAGAGCTCGTATTCCACCTCTCCACATTGGGCTGAAATGTGAAAGATCCATTTGATGACCAGCGTAGTAAGATGCGGAAGACAACTTTGGTGAGGATACAGAGAGGATACAGTGACAGCCGAATAGACCATTCATTTTCGCGTTTCTCCATGAAAAGGCTCTTTGTGACTCTCGATCTGCGTACTTTAACACCGTGAATAATACCAAGTGGTAAATTCACGTTGAAAAATCTGCAGCTGAAGACGTATTTGATTTTTGGTTCAAGAGCCTTTAATGAAACGGCACAGGGCAGTTGAATCCCCCGTTGCATCCCCTTTGGTGAACTTTCTGTATAGTTTATGGCCTTGAAATCCAAAGTCGGGGACTTCCGTACAGCAGATCTTATAATTTTCTTTGCCTCGAGTTCGTACGCATCCTTTCCGACGAATTGAGAAAGCTTTCGCAAGGCTTCAGTCTTTAATCCATCCGTTATGAAGTAACTTAAGGCCTGTGCGTCAGGTTGGTAGCTTATACTCGAGTAAGCTATATTTTTTGGTACGCTCTGCTGTTTGATCAAAGCAATCAACTCGCCCTGCCTCTTGATCTCTTCAAACATAGATTGTGATCTGCGCCTGAACGTGCCTCCTCGTCAGCCATCCAAGACCCGCACAATTAAGGTGACAGGAAGCTCAGTGGCATAAAAACATCGGTTATTGACTCACAGCGATATAATGGCAAGAATGAGTTGAAAATTCTCTTGATGTCTGCTGAATATGTCCTCATATTTGTTGAAATTCTCTTCGATCAAGAACTTTCGGAACCTGCTAGCCATGGCCCTACGCTTTGAGCCTATATTCAACGAGTTCCTGAGATGTCTTAGCTTGGCATTAAACGAGCCGACCTGTGAATCTATCTCATCAAGGTGCTCTTTCCAGTCTAAACCAAGACTAGAAGATTTCCAGTCATCTTCATCGGGGGCGAGAATCTTAATCTCTGTCGTGATCCGCTCTAACCTCTCCATAGCTTTACAGAGACGATCCAGTTCAGCAGGGCACTCAGAAAAGCTGACTCTCAAGGAATGGATTAGTTTACATCCTTTCAGCAGTGCATCTCCGATACTAATGAGGCTTCCCGCCACGCCGATTGCCTCCATGGCTACAGGTACAGACAGGGCGCCGGGACGGCAGTATTTTGGTGATCTTCGTGAGTTGTCTTCATTCCAAGTGTTTAACCCAGGCTATCTGGCCAAATTTGGGCACCATAAGTGTGGGGATTCCTGAATTGGAGTCGAATCGCCGTAAAGACTAGGTAGGATAGAGAACAGGTTACTGTTTAACTTGAGAATTATAGAGTGGGTGCTATCCACTGCACTATATTACCAAAAGGATAAGAGCTCGGGCCGCTGTAGATGTATCTATATATATTCATATAGCCTAGTCGTACCTTCAGTTACGAGGCATTATATCCCCCGTCTCACTATTAGACAAAAAGCATTTAACCTGCGCCCGCCTTTGGTAGTGGTGTAATTTCACCGAGATCCAGCGAAGCAGATTCTTCCACGTACGCTTGTTTACGCCTTGAGGAAGCCTCATTACAAAATTGGGGCCAGGTGGTAAGACCTAACGCATGTCATATGGAATAGAAGTAAGCAGGGCCCATATTTTCTCGTCTAGACCAAGATCGATTGGTTCTGTGAAGGAAGTTCGTGGACACAAATGTGCTTGCTGACATGTCGAAAGGCATATGAATGGGACATTCTTGAGTCATCAGAGGCTTTCTCGTGCGGGGTTGATGCCAGGCTCAATGATGTAGTGAGATTAACGTGTTCTATTTACTTAGAAAATGATCCATTGTCCTTTCCGAGGGGATCTAAACATATTTAGATTCATCGCACATACAATAGACCATTCACAATCCAAGTCACCTGAAATCGCGTGATTATGGAGACCATTTTTATCTTCTGGTGTACCGCCGTTATTGCTCTTATTCTCTTTTTATTTTTTACTCTCTTTCAAGTCATCACCAAGATCTTCCACAAACAATCGGCACGTCAAATCTCCAAAGATCTGAAATCTACAGCAGCATCTGGGAGAGGCCAGGAGTCTCTAGGTGGCCTCCCACAATTCTCTTTATCCGAAGAACTTCCAGAGGCAGTGACCGACAGCGATCCTAAGGCAACTGATAGGGGGCAATGGGTCAGAGGGATAAATGCTTATATCTATGACCAACGCCATGGACGCCGCTACAATACACTTACTATTAACACCGAGCTCGAATATCTCTTAAAGATGGACAACTGTATCGAGGAAACATATACTAAGTATAATGATATTGGTGGTAAGACACGGGTATATCGCACTGTTGTGTTTGATCAAGGAGAACTACTGAATCATGGAGATGGTGGTTTTATAAACTGGTGTTTTTCGGGTAGTTTTACAAGACCTGGTGTTTCTAGTGTCCGTTTCTATTTGAAGAAGAAGGGATAAACCGTTATGAATATTATTATTAGTCAATGATTGATCAATTTAACGCATCCCCAGTTCATGTCCCTTGTTCACGTCGCTAACTTGTGTACTAGAAAGATAAAGCGTCTAGGTACAAATATCTACATAGTCCCTATCTGTTCTACTAATCGCGTAACCCAAATACTTGCATCTCCATTGTCATGTATTCCATGCTTTAGCGATATAGTACGGAGCAATGAAGCTAAAATGAACATAGACTCGCCAATAAATAGATGCTTCGTACCTTATCATAGGAAAGCTTGGGATTTAGGTACTAAAACACCAGATTTTAGTTCCAGGCGGCAATAATACACTAGTTATATCATTATCATTCTCCAGACCGTAATGATGGAGGCAGCAGGGTCTTAGGGAAGATTGTGTGCGTTGGGTTGTCACAACCTAGGTCTATTCTTAAGGAACTTAAAGATATCGTAATAATCGTAAAACCTACTATTGACTCAACACATTTTGCCCCATAAACAAAAAGGTACACTATCTATTTTGTCTTTTTCTTTTTCTCTGAACTGAATTTGTTCGAAAACTATGTCTGGGACGTGATTCGTTCCTTATGTGTCCTGATTCATCCTGTTCTTCTTGCATTAACGGCTTACATTAATTCGCTGTTATTATCTGTCTTTATTCCTCACCAACTTCCAGCAAGCTATTTCGGAGTAATTCTCTTTAAACGCCTCATGCTTCTCTTTAGATTTACGAGTGCAGGCTAGGCTTCCGCAGCTACGCAGGGGGGAAACTGTACTACCTTAGAGCCAAATGGATAAGTTTTGTCACTACTGACTGCATTGATTTGAATTGCGCAAGCGTTGGTCTCTCCGCAATCAGGGGACCGTCGATAGTACATATTAGGAGGGTTATCATCTCATTTCACCACTTTGATGCCCTGGTGGGATGCTGCTTGGAGACTAGGACGCTGAATGGGCTGAGCCTCGTATGTAAATCTCTACCGCTAATTGTTGTTTTTTTGCGTGTGCCATAGTTTCCACTAGTTGTGTAGTCCGACATACTTTAGAGGTTGAGGAGAGAAAAATAGGCAAAGGGACAGTGCAAAGAATGGAAACTAGTTGATGGATTGAGATTATTCTCAACAACACTGGGCGTCAATAACAGGCTTAGCTGTCTGCTCGACTTTTAGTCAGTAGTAGAGCGCTGCTAGTACTTGCCAGAATCTCGCTTCGTCAATTCACTAGCTCCTCTTCTGCATTTGGTTTTTCTTTTTTTTTTTGCTGAGACATGCTTTATCTGGGTCCTCGAGAACTTCAGAGCGCCCATACGCTCACACCCAGCTAGCCATAGACAGGAACTATCTCTCAATAGTCGGCAAGCGATAATGTTCCGCTTTCTCGCAATGTCTCATATCACGCGGTCCTATGAACCGTGGAAACCCCCTTCCGTAAGGTCATCGGGCGAGCCCGCCCCGCCGAAGTCTCAGGTGTGCTGTACTTGTTAGTCTCGTAGTGGTGATAGCTGAACTGGAGTCAATAGAGTCAATCAGGTACCTAGCAGGGGTTCAGATAAAGACCTGGTGGCGTATTACAAACTATAGATTTCATCGACCGGGCCGAGAAGCTCATTATGTTTGAGGCCAATTCGATAGTATAAAACACTGATCAGCTGGTCATGCATATCACAAGTCGTAGTGCTGAGAGACAGCGGAGTGGGGTGTTTCTATAATTCCACCCCTGCGTGTTCAGCTCGCCACTTTTGTTCGGGTGGTCGTCACAGGAGACTATCGGGCGGCACAGTGAGCTAGGCCGGGACTGACAACCTCCATTCTCCCAGCCTTGAACTTGCGGGCGTCATAACACACCTTGGCCAGGCCCATTGTAGGCCCCCCTTTGTTGTCAACTTATGGTCATCATGTTTTTGGACGCTGTTCATTAGTGCCTAGGTAGATGCGCAAGGAGACCACCCTGTTGTGGCTTGTGGGGGAGAACCTGACCTGGTAATATAAATCTTCTGTCAGCAGAAAATGGAATGCCCCTTGTTTACCTTTTCTTGAATTCTTAAAATTTCCAATAGCCATAGTAAAGTTGTTAATACTCTTGATCTGCTTCCTGGAAAACCAATTTCTCCATCTGGTTATCTCTCGTTTGAGCAAGTAACATGAATTTATTCAAGTGCGGTAAGCAACTATTCATAGATCTTTACCATGGTTCTCTCAACTTGGCTGACAATTTCTAGTTCGCATTCAAGAACATGACGATCCTTTGGATCCCCGTGAGTTTCAGGATCTTCTTGATCCTGATGAAGCTCCCGAAGCAGCAGCTGACCTTGGCTCCATTTTTGACGGTATTTCAGCGTCCATTCGTGTGTCCGGTCCAAGCTGATATTTCTCTCGCAGGGGGGTTTTGCGTGAACGAGGAGCAGAAGATTTTAGAAATTCGCACACCGACAAGCAACACAATCTCGACCACAGGCGGGGGCCGGACACGATCTCATGCAGTGACCAACCTCCAGTATCCACTGGTATGTGAGTTCTATGCCGATCCCAAAAGCGCCGGCCCTGCACTAGCAAAGAAGATCCCATTTGTAACCGAGATGAGACCTGGCTTTCCATCAACTGGGCTCCTACAGGAGGTAAGTTCCTAGAGTGCGGTTTAGTGAATACTGGTCTAATTCTTGATACAGAAATGCGAGTACTCTCTATTCACTTACAAAGTATCCAAACCGCACCGCTGGATGCAAGACCCGGAAATGCAGTTCATATTCAGTGGCAGCACAGAGACAACCACTTCGACTTGTGTCACGTCAAATACATTCATCCCATTGAAAGAATTGGAAACGCGGATTGGGCGCTATGGCGACCCAGACGATCGCTGCAGAGCCTATGCATTAGATTGGCTCACCTTTCTCGCTCATACTACTAATCGAGTCTTAATCCCGAGGCAAAAGATGATTCTCCAAGAGAAGGAATGGGGCGAGGGCCACAGGGAGCGATTTAACGGAGC
Source organism: Clonostachys byssicola (assembly GCA_902006505.2). Classification (NCBI taxonomy): domain Eukaryota; kingdom Fungi; phylum Ascomycota; class Sordariomycetes; order Hypocreales; family Bionectriaceae; genus Clonostachys; species Clonostachys byssicola. The sequence goes on from CABFNO020001231.1 coordinate 129,663, forward strand.
TCATCTTTTGACTAGCGACACTGCGGGTAATACCGTTGACTCCAAGCAAAATACGAATGACCTGAAGAAAAAGCCTGGCTCCAAGGACAAAGTCGTCATGAGCCTGAGTTCCAAGTTCATCGTCAACCTGCTAAGGCCAACTAACGATGATAAACCTGGGGCTGACCTGGGGCAATACATATTCCGTCGATGGTGCCGTAAGCTCGCCCCAATCTGAACTTCTTCATTGATAATGAGGACGTCTTACTGATTTTCTTCCATTTAGAGGTCGCGTACGTAGCTGCTATCACCAAGAAGCCGGCGTACGCCGTCAATGCGCGTTTTTGGACAATACCGAAGACGCTGCAAACACCACTCGTATTTTACTACGCTGTTGACGAAGACCTGCAGAAGGTCAAGAATCGCATCTCGGAATTATGGACCAGGCCTCAAGTCCCCAAGTCTATCAAGGACTTGGCCAAAGACCTGTCTCCTAAGCCCTCTGGGCCAGGATCCTTTGACCAAGAGTGGGCAGAGGCGATACGCCGTGCGCATGCTCAGGCTGCCTCTAAATTCACGACCGACCCCAATGTATCGCCAAATGCAAGCGTTCCAAAGTGTGAGGTTATATTAGCTCCTCAATGTACGCTGGAGTGGAAGCAGGAGCATGTCCTACTCGGCCGCCATCCACAGGGCTTCTATAGTACGTACATTTCAAAGGCACTTGCGGCTGAGATGGACAGAAAAGGCTATTCGTACTTCAAGCCAGACCGGCCGTTCCCCAAATATAGCATTGACAAGGCTCAAGAGCTGGGGGCGATGATCACCTCAGCTGTATTTCCCGAGACCAGCGCAACGAGGACCGAGATCACCCGTGGAAGAATTCAGGATGCCACCAAGTGGCCTCGCTTCAAGGGACAGAGTGCCATCATGGACGGAAGGAGTGCAACAGATGTAAGTTTGTGCCCAAAGGAAGGTCAAGTTCTGGCATCTGATTAATGTACAGGTACTTCAAAAGTTATGGGGTGTTCATAAGGCCCGATCTGTTGAGGTGAGTGTAGTATCCTTGCTTAGTCGCAATTCTCGCAGATTGACAAATGAAGTGGCTTCATCGATCGGCATATTCCTACGGAGGTATCCTAGACGGCGCGAACAACACAAACCCCGATTCATCTCAATGCAAAGAAAACCTTGTCTGGGGTACATACGAGTGCAATACTGCCATGATCAGGTGAGGCACCCTGTACGGTAGAACTACTCTCCGAGCTAACCCTTGTACAGACACGAGTCGTACCTCAAAAGATTTGTTGAAAAGTCTGAGCTAACGGTTGGTCTCGTCACCGAGTTGAAGCGAGATATGACATGGAATAACAAGTCACTGTCATGGCTCGTTCCGAAGCTGAGCTATGAATGGATATGCCCAGTGCCGGGCTATCCGGATCATTTGGCTCATCACAGTTCCGAGTTCAACCTCGTCTCGCGAAAATACCCCACACGATTTGAAGTCGAAATGGATGAAGCTTTTGATGCCCTCTGGTTGCCCGATTTAACTAAGCTAAACGCGTCAGCTACAAGTAAGAAGAATGTGCCAGCCGTGACCAAATTGAAGTTACCGATTGTTATGCTGTTTGCTCAAGTCCCGGGGCCGCAGCCGCAGATACAGACGCAGAACCAGGCGCAAAAAACACGCCCAAAGCTCTAGTCGGTATCTATAATAGGATCGCATGTAGTAGCTATCATGGCATTAAAATTTCTAGCCCTACTACTCTATTATTTCTTGGGAATTTCAACTGTTAGTCTTGTACATATTGGTTGTTGTTATTGTTGCATCGATACTGTCACGTGAAACTATGCTCATATCTTAATCGTTAAGACTTAGTTGTGAAATACATCAAGACGAGAAATGCGTGTTTGGTGACATTGGCTGCGAAGCATAAAGCCACTGTTGTAAACATCGGGGAGCTTAGAGGAAGCTTGAATGAAAGCCGAAAATCCTCTGTCAACTGTAGTCGATTCTAGTTGCAGCGAAAATACACTCACAATCGAGAAGATTAGAAGGCGAGTGATGATGTAAATGTGGTCCGACGGCAGGACTATTGGCAGAGTGTGACCCGAAGTACATGGCTGTCATGCTGGGGACCGCTCCGCGCTGGCTGAAAGCCAACCCAACAATGGCGAGTCTACGAGTCTCGAATGCCTGGGGTGAGCGGAGTAATGCTCAGGAGAACATGTTCCGTGAGTTGTGGCTTGCTGGGGCCGTAATTAACATGGCTGGCCAATGTTTTAGATCGGGGTTCGGTCTGGAACTCAATAGATTCGGGTGGCTGCTTCATGTGATGGGGTCGCCAAGAGCTGACTGAAGGCACTGGTGGCTTTGCATGAAGTGTATGATCATTGGCAAATAGATAGCACAGTATGTAGTAGTAAATCGAAATGGAATCTTTACCTCTTGTTATAAAGCTGGGTCATTATCGACCAATCTCGCTGGAAAGACTTCCCGCCCGCAATGTCAGAGTCTCCAGATCAGGATCAATCACTGGTATCCCATATCGGCTGCCTTATCAGTTGCATTATTTTCTTTCAATTTATTAAAGTGAATATTTGCACGCTTGTCAAAGAGAACTATCGACTATCACCGCATTCATTTAGCATTGTGCGCAAAAGTTCTGTCACGCCCACTTCTTGAGAGCGGTATGTCAATATGGTGGCTATGGTTTAGTGCTTGCCGTTCACTAACAGTATTCTCCCAGAACAACAATGGAATCCGCAACTCTTTACGAGCTAGACAAGCCTGTCCAGCAGATGAGGGGCACTTGGCAATGCTGGTGGCTGGCACTGCTTGAGGTAGCCCGAGTCAGTGGCAAACTCGAGCCCAGTTTCAAGGAGCAAGGCACGCTTGGCAAGTTCTACGAAAAGCGCCGAGCAGAGATTTCTGCTAAGGGGGCTGATGGCAAGGGGGTGCCTAACGAGGGCGAGCTACCAGAAGGTCTTGTCGAGAAACACAGTGACTTGAAAGCGTTCTTGCAGATCAACCCCAAGACTGGCCCAGTGCTGGACTCTGCGAAAACGAAGTTCTTCGTATACGGCCCAGAGTGGCAGCGAATGGTCATGTTCTTTCTGCTTGAAACCTCCGATAAAGCGCCCTGGAACATGCCTGCGGGTACGGTCAACACCTCTGATCGTGCCAAGGTACTCACTCTCCTCCTCCAACGTTTGGGAGTGAAAGGCATCTCCTTCGGCAAGGAACACAATGTCACTGGGTTCGAACTGGGCAATCGAGTTGATGACCTTGATCATAATCAGTACTTGATCTTGGACAAGGCCAATTCCGACAAATCGATTAGGACAGGGCACTGCATGGCCGGCATTGTGGAACGTGTGCCAACACCTGAGACAGAACACGAGGAAGAGATGCCGAAACAGCCAGAGCCCTCATCAACGTTCAAGTCACAGCCAGCAAAGAAGACAAAGCTAGAACCCATTGATAAAAAGAAGCTAGCGGCGACTAAAACCCAAAAGCCACTAGTGACGAAGAAGCAGTCACCCGAGCCGAAGAAGAGCAGGACATACAACAACAAGATCCTTGTCTATAACCAATCTATAGGGAGGACAGAGACACTACCGTGCATGGTACAGAGGGTGGGAAACAAAGAGGGACTGATCAGTGAGTCTGCTAGTAAGTTTTTGATCAAGAGCAAGGAGCAGAAATGGGTCATCAATTGGTTTCTGCCTGTCAATATCGTGTCGCCTGTGGGAACTGATGTACCTGGCACCGGCCCCATCAAATCGAAATTGTGATTGAGGGACAATTGTGGCTGTTAGTTTTAGTTGATAGAAGATACACGATCCACGCGTTTTGGCTTGTTAATTCTTGTTTGCTTTAATCCTTGTGCCGTGGCTTGTTGAACACGACAATACTCGCCAAGTATCTTGTAAGATACAATGATTTACCATTTGTGACCTCCACCCAGGCAAGGGAAGTTGTCAGCTGAGGCTTCTAGGTATTCCTTGTATTACTACACGGACCACAGATCTGCAGTAGGTCAGCCATCGGATGTGTGTCGACTGTTTGCCGTGGCTGCCGGGCGATCTTCTCCGGCCACTCAGCTAGCCACGGAATTTCCCACGTCATGGGCCTAAGATCTGTTTCAATTTTCCTGCTGCCGTTCCTCAAGATCGAGCCGGGTGGTTCTGCAATCAGGCAGCAAATACCAAGCCAATAGACTACTAGTCCGGCTTGGATGGGAAGACACACAATTGGGAGCAACTAGAATAGACAAGAATTATTTGAACTATTGTTTGATAGCAGCAGACTATCGCTCACTAGAGGTCTCAGTTGTCGTCCGTACTCCATGTGTGATAGGTCTGAACCTGGTCTACCTCTTTTAGTAAGATTCCGATAGTTCAAAGTTGCTAGAAGATTGTCTCAGTTGTAGATTCAGGGCTGCCACTGTTTGTTAGGGTCCACTAGTTGGACCCTGTCTAGACGATCTTGTGCGGCTGAGCTTGATGTATTAAGTGTAGCGGCGGGCGAGATGCGGCTTGCCGTTTTCGTAGTGTCACGATCCTTGGTCAGTAGCGCAAGCTTTTCCGTCTTTGAAGGAACTGGCGCTGGTCTAGACTCTAGGACGTTGCCGTCTAGTCGAGTCGTCACATATCTCGGGCTTGCATATACGAACTACATGCAATCACTGAAATCTCATCTAGCATTGCCTCATCACGAGATCCATACGGCTTATCCAATTACACATAAGGACAAGAAACACAGGTCCGGGCCTGATATTGTCATCGTATCAAAGGTCCGTGGGCTCCGTATTGCACCTCACAAGGATTATATTAGTCTGATACACCTCGGCTAAGGAGTATACCAATTCTAGAATTATTGAAGATCAGTTCCCACTACATCGATTCACGGTCACTAAATCCACCAAGAATTGCATTTTCTAAGTACTGTAGAAGTATCAAGATGTCCCTCTTGTACTTATGAAATAAATGTAGAACATATCATCTCGGGTCTATTCGCTTGAGGTACGAATAAGGTCAAGAGGGAGTACTAGGAAGGGTGAAAAAAAAAAAGCCTAGGACACAATATCAAGATGAAGTGTGCAACGAAGAAATTCAACACATTGGACAGTAGGTAAACTAAGGTAGACAAAAGACAATCGCACATCTCACAACTTAGCCTTGGGCTCTCCACCCTCAGTCGCTGGGCCTCCTTCCGTGTCGTCGTATTTGATAGCCATAAACTGGCCAGGATAATACTTGGCTGCCCACATCTGCGCCAGCATCTTCTGATCGATATCCTTTAGATAATAGTTGATAGGAATTCCAGCATTGCCCTCTGCGGCCTTCTTCAAGTAATCATCCAGGGCCGTCATCATTGAATTGACATCCAGAACTTTGTTCTTGCTTTCGTCAACGACGGCCAAGGCGCTCATAGCAGACTCAATCGTCTTGCCCTGCAACTCGGAGGCTTGGCCGCTTGTTCGTGCATCCTCGGCTAGAGATTGAACAGATGCCTGGTTAGAGGCGGTGGCATTTTGGATGCTGGCCACGGCTGCCATGTTGGACTCGGGGCTAAACTTGGTGAACTCCTTCACAGTCTTGGACACCTCATTGGCCACCATGGAAGGGATAACACCCATGGTTAGGACTGTCACATGAGACTGGACATTCTGCTGACTGAGAAGATTCTTGACGTCGCTGGCAAACTTGGCATCCACGCCGACTTTGCCGCTCTTCTTGGCAAACCAACCACCCACGTCCATGGACGCCTGCATAGACGCGGCAGCGGCAGTCATTGACTCTGAGGCAGATGTTTGCGTCGAGTTGAGAATGTGGACCATGCCGACGAAACTCGACCCGTAGGTGGTACCGGAGATGATGGAAAACTTCTCTTTATCTTCCTTGCTCTCTTCCATGGCACATTTCATCATGCTTGGCCCGCTGGTAGGGTCTAGCTTGCTGTTGGGGAAAAGATGATTCCACACCTTGATAGCCTTGTCGACGTGCAGGACAAATGGCGCCACGATGGATGCATTCTTGTGCGTGCAGCTTACAGACAGCACCAGAGTCCCCTCGATGCTGTGGCTGCTGACCTGGCGGCTGACCTGACGCGATGCTGCGGTGCCAATTTCCATGGACTTCTTAGCCCCGAAAACGCCGCCCACAGTTCCAGACACGTACGAGGCGATTTGGGCGCTGTAGGCAGCCGAGCTCTGGGAGTTGGAGTCGAAAGAAAAGTACTGCACATCCATGTTCATGGTGTCGTTGGCAAGTGGCATGGTCTTGATCTCGCTCCGCATGTAGTCCACAGGACTCTCAATCTGCTTGTGAACAGAGTGGACGTTCTTCCGCTTCTCCATGATCTGAGGCTCAGCGGCCATTTTGGCTTTTGCATAGTCACTGGCAGCCTTCTCGACATTGGCGCTGAGCCTCTCGAGCTCCTTGTCTAGATCTTCGGTGCTGACCCGGAGATTTCGAAGCTCGGTCCGCGTCATGGTCAAGCTACGCTTGGATGAAATGTAGGAGTTCAAGGCATCTTGGGCAGCGTCGACGGGGGCTTGGAGAGCTGCAATCGCGAGGACGTTGTTGAGTGCTTGCTCATTCACAACGCTCATAAGAGTGAGGCTGGGATCGTAGGGGATGGATGTAGGCATGGTGACAGATTAGTTCCGTGAGGGACGGCGGACAGAGGTATGAGTTTGTGAATTAATTGTAATGTGATTGATTGCAAGTATACGGGTCTTTGGTAGAGAAGTATTCACAATTTGAAAACTAAAGAACAAGAAGCCATCTTTGTAGTACATCAAGAGACTCATCTGGTCCTAATTGACTCTGTCCTCGCATCTCCAACACTCATACCCGTTGTGCACATTGAAACCAACCGGCCAGCCGCAGAAAGGTGGATAATTGTCTAGACCCAAGAAAGACTTCATGAAGCCTAGGAATTGAGACACAATGGAACTACCACAAGCCATATCGCAAGCGCTATAGCTAATAGGGCGGCGTACTATCTTCTGCTTAAACGAAACAAGAACTGTCTCCGAATACTGATGATCTTGTGACTTAGACAGCGTCTACCCACATGCAAATCGAGGGTAGTGAAGTTTGATATCAGTATAATCATAATCAGCTGAACAATTTCGAGCACCAATCACTTTATGACACACCCTCCGTAGGCCGATGAACGACCTTAGCACCCGTCTAGTCAGTTCCACCTGCAAGGCTCAGAGTGCGTGACCATAGTTCGACACTACCTACGGACCGAGCCGGTTTAGTTTAATGCTCGTCCAATATTTCTCCGCACTTGACCTGAATTCAATTGATCTAACCCCGCAGCATAGGTATAGGAGGGGGGTAAGAAACTTGATGGGCTGTTCTGCGCAATGATTGCCTCATGACCGCAATATTGTCTCAGAATAGATGTGGTACCCATGCTGTTGTCTCAACTAGATATGAGCACGGATACGATCCTGCCGAGGAGTCAAGGCAACCTACTCGTTCTAGACCTTAGTCTTCTTAGCGATGAACAGTTCATTAACTGAAACGAGGCTTATTGACCCAGACATCACACGGTCACATGTTCACGAACGTGAGTGCAGATCGCTGACAATTGAATAGCTTCCCAGATAGCTTGAGAATGTTTCACCCTAGACTGTGGCTGGTCACCGCCAAGTCTAAACTATTAAAGTCGAATCAAATAGTTGATTTAGTTGAATTGGCCAATGCCGAATCAGGAGTTTTCAGCTTTCTAACAGCTTGAGATGGGTTTTGAAATGGTTGCCGATTTCCGATCTCACTTTTTGCTTTCGGAGTGAAATAGCCGGAGAGGGGAAACCGGTATCTAGCAGCCTCTAGATGACCAATATTTGGCCATGTATTCAACGGTCTAGACTCTAGAGTATGAATGAATGCAGAACGCAATGCGCGGCTATTTTTGACGCCAAGAGAGCTATGACTATCCCTCAGTCAATAAATGGTACGAAAATTGCTTCGTTCAGCTCCGGTAGGCCCGAAATATTTCAGCTAGCCACTATTCATCACACGAAATCCAAGATAGGAGCCCCCACCTCCCGATCATATTCGGAGCTCTCACCATATCTCGACTTCTACGAGCTAGATAATCATATGTTGATTGTACAGCCCCCGAACATTGCTTTAAGCGACATCAACTTTCTCCTGCATAAGATCATATCTACATCATGTCTACTCCAGAATCGGTTGACAATCTCGCCAAGCTTGAACTCTCTCTCTACGATCATTCATCTTCAAACGATTTGGACAAGCCATCCATCAGTGTCATTGAAAGTCCTCTCCGCCCTTCATCTAAGGTCCGTCCCATGGCGGTGCAGTCAAAGCCTCAGCTGAGAGCGCCAGATCGTGTGCTTTTCAGGCTGAACAAGTAAGTCACTTCGATATAGAACACGAACTATGTTTCTAAGTCAGCGCAGACTTCTTCAGCCCACCAAAGACCTCGGCTCCGTACTTACCACCTTCAACTATGCCCTGTATCTTTTGGCATACTTCGACCATAAAGCCCATAGTTTGAAGACAAAGGCGCTCTCATTAGTCAAGCCCGATGCCGCTATCACTACTTTCTCTGTCGCTACCGAGGCAGAGTCCTCTCGCTTTGCTAGACTGGGAGGGGTTTTCAATGACGCACGCTTAGCCCTGCGACTATTTGGGCTGCTCCCCATCTATGTCAAGATGAGGCAGGTGATGACCTCCAAGGGCATGGATCAAGTTCTTTACTTCATTGCGGCCCTGCAATGCTCATTGTACGCGATGTACCAGCTCCTCGAAAATATAGCATTCTTAACCGACAAGGGCGTCCTTTCCAAGCGAGGCCTTGGGCGCTGGACTGGCGGGAACGTGGGGATCGTGTACAAGATAGCTCACCGTGCCTGGTTCTTGGGCATCATGTGTGACTTCGCCCGCCTTATGCGGGAAGCACAGATCTTCTTCCGGAGGAAGCACATCGATCAAGGAGATATCACCCAGGAGGAGGCTGAGAAGGCGGCGGAGTGGTATTCGGATTGGATCCGTCCCCTGGCTTGGCTGCCGATCGGATGGCACCTTTCTGGTTGGACGCATGACGGTGTGCCTGGTTTTAATTTGGGTATCAAGGGCGTCGCAGGACTTGTTGCGGATCTCAGGAAGACTACCTCGCTTTGGCATGCCACTAAGGATACACTGTGAGTATCATGATTTCTTGCGCAGTAGTGCATTGTGCAGTGGGTTAAGGATGAGGTGGGTATGTTCATTGGATGTGCATCAATCATCGGACATCTAAACGACTATCAACTTCTCTTGTCTTCTATATCTATTCTTAGTTGTCTTTTGTTTTACTTTAAATTTGTCGCTAGTGTGGATTCAATATATTTGCAATTGCGTTTCTAAAGTATCTATTCAGCTTTATATAATATATCCCCGATAAAATTGATAATCTTTTTAGCTTCCCTTCTATAAAGAAATACAGAATACCTATAATCTAACTTAGTAATAGTTACTCTAGCATACTCTATATACTCTTACTAATATTTAGTATAAATAGTATAGTTATTCCTACTAATAAAAAAATACTTATTAGTTTTTACCTATAGAGCTATATAAATAGACTTATATATTAATACCTTAGTACTAAGATATAAGAGCTAGCCCACAAGACCTCCGTAGATGGCAGCCTTTTGAACATCTTCTGCGGATGGTTGGCTGTAAAACGATTCGAAACCGGGAAGGTTACCAATTTCCTCGACGGATAATTGAGTGTATACAGGATACAACTAGACGGCCACGGCTTATGTTGTAGCCTCGTGGTTGGTCCGATCGGTTGAGGTTTGGCTTAACCCTCTACAGAGTTATCTTGACTTGCTCAATACCTGAACATTCCCTTCCAAAATTTACATAAGTCTCATCCTCATCCGGTGTACAACACTACATGTCACTGTATTTGTGTGGCTGCGGATTAATTTAAGAAGAGAAGAAGAAGAATCTTTTCGGGCTTGCCGACAAGGGAAGCATTCTATGCTAATTGTTCAAGAAGAAGAAAAAGAAGTAAATCATACCGCCTTCCCTGTCCCTATTGCGCCAGTTTCTCTGATGAGTCTCCAGGTTTTTTTCGGCAAGTATAAATCGCGCGAAGGTATACAGAGAGGTGCCGAATACCATTGATATCAGCTTCTCTGGCTATGACTAGTAGCAGGACGGTTATCCACCTTCGCCATGCTCCAACACGCTGTGAGACTTGTTGATTTCGGTGAATCAATATTGTAGTCATAAATTCGTCACTGCTGTGGTCGTGTAATTCGCTCGATTCTCCGTGATCATGATGAGAGGCGTGCGGTTAACCGACATATATCCTCGGTATGGAACCGGGCCATCGTCCACAGGTTACTTCCAGCCAGTCAAGAAAACCTTGAGCAGGTATATAGAAGAGAATACCAATGTATCAATCGGAAGTAGCTCATCGGGTGTCTGATGATTCGAAGCTCGACACGGTATATAACGAGTCGTTGAGTGTCTCTGCCGTGGACGAATAGCTCGGCGGTCGCTGGGTCCTTGTCGCAAGAATCGAATGGTACTCGATCTCCTCCTCGGTCATCTTGACGGGCGATTCGAGCTTGTATGCCGGCAGTGGCTCTTGGATCGGGCTCTCTTCCGATACTAGCACGACCCGAGGCGCGTTTGGTGCTGTCGAGGCTACAGGCGGGGGAGTCGGAGGTTTTGTGATTGACGAGACGAATCTCCTCCTGTCGATGATGGCTCGGATTACTGTGAATAGGATGCTCATGCCGAAGAGGACACCAAATGCTACACCAGCGACCATCCCCGGGTTGATCTTGTAACCATCATCACTAGTGTCTCTAGTGTGCACCTTGATCCCAAGAATATCTACTGGGGCGGCGGACACTAAAGACGGGAGGAGGAATGCCAAGTATATCGCCATCAGCGATTGCTGAGGAAGAGACTGGCGAATGTGGAGGCTCATTTCCGGCGTGTGAAAGAAAAAAAGAAGAGAAAGAAAGAAGACGCTAGTAGAAGAAGAATGTAGAAAGAAAAAGGTGAAGCGAGTAAAAAAAGCCCACAAGAAGAAGAGAAAAAAGGAAATAGAAGAGAAGAGAAAAGGAAAAGGAAACGGCAAACCTTCACAAGAATGTGATGATGTGAAAGAGTCCTGGAATCATCTTCATCGATGGCCATGGGCTGCATCTTCTACTTAGACCACAGACCGACTCTCCAGCAAGTCCGTTTTAGGAAGCCTGAGTCAGGCTCAGCCCCCAGTGACGGTATGGGGAACATACAGACTGTTCATTGGCTTGTCAGTGATAAAAATAAGCTGCAGGATCCATCTTACCAACACCCTGCTGCGACCCTGTTGGCCTGCTTCCAAAGTTACCTCGCTGTACATTGGTCTGGCGCACCATCTACTAATATGGCATGCTATTACGCACTCTCCCCCGTGCTTGCCATGATATGCTTTAGCTATCTGAGACGCAGCGGATGCAACGGGGGCTGAAGGATGAGAGGCCTCACCGACCACATGGGCTCCAGCCAGTCGGTACAGTGCCCCAGCTCCTTGGGACCACGGCATAACAATACAAAAGCCCTCCCCAAACATGTTTGCGTCAACACTGCCCCCTATGCCCGAGCCCAGCCGGAGGAGCTGCTGCGGCCTGTCGGGTACGGTTTCACACTCACCCACGCGCATGCCAACGCACGTGAATTAATTGTCGATCGAGACATGACTAACTCCTCAGAATTACTTAGACGATAGCAGTCAAAGGCCAGGGATCGGGCTTTGGGTACTTCATATGGTGTCCTCTGGGTTCTGGTCTGTAGGGGCTGGACCCTACACTGGCCGCAGTAATTCTGTGAAGGGGTCGCGTCAGAATACCCAGCTCCCACTACGATGTTTATTCTTTCCCTTTCGATCTAATTAAAGTAAGCACATGTCCCCGCGAGATGTCATTGTTTTCTCTCATGACGTGAGAGTGAGCCACGTGCTCGTAGCATAGTTAGATCTTACGGACAGTCAGCTTGAATCTTCTAGCCCATCCCGCTTCTCAATTTAACAAACGCTGTACGTCACAGGCGTCGATTTTGTTCTTTCTGACCCGTCACCTACTCTATGTTACCGCTTAGGTCCCTGGGCTATCTAGCCGCAATCGCACCCTTCCCTCGAACATTGTAGTGTAAGATATAATATCCTTATTGCCAGCAAGAACCAAGAGCATCACAACAAATCACGGCGGTGTCACAGAATGTGGAATAGGCCATCAGTCGTTGTTGAAATAATCCTGCATTGCAATTATCTGTAAAAGCCGGATGCTCCGACACCGCCTCGCTTGGCAACGCGCAGGGAAGCCCTGGTGCCCGATACCCAGCGCAGCCTCCAGACTCCTGGATCTACATCTCCAACTGCTTTCGAGCCAAATACAGGCTGCACAAAGCGGCCCTATGTTCTTTATTATTCCAATTACATAGAGTATGTTCCATCGCTCCATGCACATGAAGCTGCCTCGTATTTCCCAAAGAGTCAGCGGTGAGGAAGCAGTGCCCTGATGTCAGGCCTGTACAACCGGCTCGTTGCTTAATTGCCATTGAATCATGTCCACAGCTCCAGCACAGTATTCGTGGTCTATAAGATGGGCAAAGCTTCTAAATTCGGTATCACAAAGGCCTTCGCTGTCAACATTGAAGGCCCGAACTATCCGAAATTGATAAGTTTTATCTTAGTGACTTCCTTTTGATTGACCAGGGCATTCCAATATAACTAGGTCCCCGTCAATGGCTCGAAACAGTCATTTCAGAGCTACAAGATGGAGTCAATTGAATGAACAATGATGGGCAGGTACTGAATTCATTTGTGTGATACCTACCAGAGTCGCTCGAGAACGATTAAATCTATATTTCATGAACTCCTATGTACCTATATGCCCTAGCTATCCTTATATGTGAATTATACCGGAGGAGATTAGATCGAAAGTTAAAATAAAGAAGATATTAGATCTAATAAACTTAATATAATAAATATAAAAGATTAATAAAGAAAGCTTTATTAGTTTAAGATTATAATTATATAGTAGAAAACTCTTTAAATCTTTATACTAGTAATTTACTTACTATTATATTATAAATTTCACCCTAACTATATATATTATATATAGAACCTATAAATTTTATCTAATTACTAAGAATAATTAATAAGATTATAATAATTATAATAATCCTAATTATAATACTTACTATAATTATATTACTTATATCTAGTATATATATATATTTATTTTATTAGCTAGAATACTCTTTTAGATAGTTATTAATAATATTATCT
>CABFNO020001236.1:0-38102 GCA_902006505.2 Clonostachys byssicola
TTTAAAATAAAAAATAAAATATTAGATATTAACTATAAACTAATACTACTAGATATAATATATATCTACTTAATTTTTTATATTTTATTACTTAAAAAAGTACTAAAAAATATATTAAATTAAAACTATCTAATTAAGATCTATAAAAAAAAGTTTAAACTAGAAAAACTTCTTAGTAGAGAAATATAGAATAATTAAATATATTATCTAGTAAAATAGAAAAACTACTCTAAAGAAAATAATATATAGGAACTAGTTAAATATTTAATAAACTATTAATATTTAATTTAATAGTTCTACTAGAAGATAAAATAGAAGAAGAATCCTAAAATAAAGTTAAATTAGTCTATATAGTATTCTAGTTAATAATCCCTATAGTACTCTATAACTAAGCTTTAGTTATAGTTTTAAACTCTAAGTACTCTAACTCTTCTAATTTATCTATTAACCTCTTATCTTTATATAATATTTCTAAACCTTACTTATAAATTTACTATTTCTACTAATAAAAGTATATTAATTTATTAAGAGCCTTTATTATTTTAATTTAGACTTTTAGAAGATACTCTTTAGTAATATCCTTCTTATACTTAAGATAGTAGTATTTATTTATAATATAATAAGCTTAAAAGTAGATTAATATAATATAATCTAAATAAAAATATATAATTTTCTTACTAGATAATATTATAATATTAGAATAGTTATATAAGTAATTATAATAAGTATACTTAAGATAGTACTTATTATTATTAGGTATTATATAATACTAATATTTATTCTTTAAATAATAAGAATAAAGTATAATATCTATACTAAATTCTTCTATTAGTAAAACTTTTACTTTATAATAATTAGAAGATTTTCTCTTAGTTATAATAGTTAATAGATAGGATCTATATAGAAGGAAAGAAAAGGAATTTACCTAGGCTATAGAATATAGTTTTAAAGATAAAACCTATAAAGAGGGAGTATTATATTATACCCTGGTTATAGGCTAGCCCTAGGCTAAATTAGGTATAGATTATATAATATACTTAGATACTAAGATAAGGTAATTAGTACTAAGTAGGAGATATTTAGCTCTAAGTACTTAAAGAAATTACTAAGTACTTTATTATATATATATAATTATTTCTAAATAGATTATTAGCTTAATAGCTATTAATAAATAAATATTAGTTTATATATACTACTATAAATTAATCTATTATTTAATTTATTAACTAACTTCTAAGTAATAAAGCTATTATCTCTTTCTCCCTAGAATAATTATTACTAAATAAAGATATTTAATTACTCTTAAACTACCTTATAGCCCTTAAGTATACTGTTTATTATAACTATTTAGCTAAACCTATTACTTAGATTATTATATATCTCCTATAAGAGATAGTATATAATCCTATAGGCTATATTATTACTACTACTACTATTACTATTAATAGCCCTATTATACTATCTTACCTTAGCTACCCTATATATCTATCTTAATATCTCCTCCTCTAGCTCCTTCTTCTTACTACTATCCCTAGTAGTCTTTATCTATATATACTATAGGTTTAGCTAGTTTATTCTCTATCTATAGACCTTAAACCTTAACCTATTTAGCCTATTAGCCCTTATAAACCCTATTACTAATAATATTAGTATTATTACTATTATCTATACCTATACTATTACCCCTAGGTCTACTATTTCTTTACCTATCTATTTTATAATCTCTTTAAACTCCTTCCTACTATTAGTATACCTACTATAGCTCTTAAGTATTAGGTATATCTTATTTACTACTACTATATCTACTAGCCTCTCCTCCTAGAGTATTCTAGTATATACCTACTAGTTATCCTATATCAGGTTCTTAGGTTATATAATAATAACTAATATCTACTCTATTATACTACTCTTATTAGTCTAGATCTTATTACTAACCCTATATCCTACTAAGTACCTCCTAATATTCTTAGCTAGAGCTCTTAGTAATACTACTATTATAATTATACTCTATATATTTATACTTACTACTACTATCTATACCTTACTCTTATTACTTCTTATTTCTATTACTATTAGGATATTAGATAGTAGTTTCTTAGAAGATAATAATAATAATAATAATAATAAAAAAGAAGAAGTAAATACTAACTATCTGCTTATTAGCCTATCTATCTCTATAAGTATATTATATTACTATTAATATAGCTCTAGTTACTTAGTTCTTAAGCAGCTATCTCTATTACTCCCTAGAGCTACTAGAAGCTTATAGGAATCTATTATACTACCCTTAGGACCCTATTATACTCTTTCTAGTTATAATATCTATATATCTACCTATTATACTAGTAATACTAACCTAAGATCCTCTAGTAAACTAGATTTATCTCCTTCTACCCTAAGTACCCTATACTATACTATACTTATAAATAGAAACCTATTTATATTAGCTAGCCCCTTCTCTACTATATAGTATATTCTTAATATTACTAATAAATACTTATATTTAAAATATTAGGTTAAGGTTAGCTCTAAGACTTAAAACCTTTTTTTATTTAAAATATTTAAAAAAAGTTTTAAAAAATCTATTTAAAAATCTAATATCTAAAACTTCTTTTCTTTTTATTATAGGATTTTTCCTTAATTAAATATCTTTATTTTAAGATAATAGCTCTTAATCTAATTAGGTATAGTACTAAACAGGGGTATAATTAATAATTTAATTAGGTATAATGCCAGATAGAACTGTAATTAATAATTTAATTAGGTATAGTACTAAATTATATTATGAAAGACTAGTTAATCTGGGTATCCTATAGAAGATAAGTTTATAATACCTACTAACTAGTCCCCCCCCCTAATATATAATCAGGATTAGGGATAGGAATCTTAGATAACCTACTATAATTATATAATAAGTATACTCTTTAATTAAAAATAGTAGGATAGCTCTTATTCTATATTTGTATTTCTTACTATAATCTATTCTGTAAAATCTCTTATATTTAAACTATTATAGTAATAATACTTTTAATATACCCCGAAGACTAAAATATTATTAAAACTAAACTAGAAAAGAGATAGAGGCTAACCTCTGAAATATACTAATACTACTAAGAAGTTAGAAGCTTGAAAGTAATAACTTAAGATATCTAATTAAACCTTCCGAACTAAAGTAAAACAGTTTCTTAATTCTACTTAACTCTTAAAGATATTAACTAGCTAACTATAATATATTTATATATTCTATATCCTACTACTACCTTTAATACTAGTATTAACTAACCAGTCTATAGGGTTTTTAGTCTACTTATTATTACCTCTTCTATAACTATAAGGTAATCCTAATATTAACCCTAGTATAGTTAACTTATCTATACCCTATATATTACCTTAGCTTATATAAAATACCCTACCTAAGCCTATATCTAGCTTATAAGGTAATAGCTAAAATACTAGCCTAACCCCTTATTATATAGAAGCTATTAATAAGGTTTTTTTTAGCACTACCTTACCAGAGGAGTTACAGGGTCTTATAGACTAAATTAATAACCAGAGTAATAGTATCTAGGATAATTAAATATAGGAGCTTATTAAGAAAATCAATAAGTAATATGCTCTTATAGATAGTTCTAGCTCTAGTTTACTAATATAGATAGATAGCTAGGTATAAGTATATTAATAAATTTCTATAATAGACTAAGTTAGATAGAGCTATCTCTCTAAAGATAAGTAATAGAAGATAAATAAAGTTAGAATTATTAAATACTATTAGAATATTAGTACTAACTATAGAGGTATTAATAATATCTCTATTATCTGGTATATTAAAATATATAATCTCTTAATATAGCTTAAGTAATAGTAGGAGCTTGATACTAATAACCTATTCTATAGAATTAAGCTTATTTTAGATATATATAGTCTGCTATATATTATATCTACTATTTGATTACTTAATATTAATAATCCAGAGATATACCTATATACTAAAGAGGAGCTCTCTAATCTTATATAATATAAGGTAGTAGTTATATTTATACTATTATCTATAACCTTAAATATATATAAATAAATAGAATACTGGTTAATTATAATCTATCTATATAGTCTAGTATAAATTATATTCTTTAACTTGCTTAATATAGATAGAGGGTTTATATAGATTAATAATACCCTCTATATATAGGGTCTTACTCTTAATAAAAATAAGTAACCTACTATTATCAGGCTGCTTTATATCCTATAGTATACTAGCTGGATATATAGTCTCTTTACTATAGAGTATATATACTTCTTCCTATATAGTATATAATTAATATATAAGCCAGCAGATCTAAATAAATTTAACTCCTACTAGCTAGCTATACTTTTAGTATATCTTATATTAAGTAAACTAGCTAAATTACTCCTTATTAAATACTAGCTGTAGGTTCTAAATAGGATCCTATAGTAGCTAATTACTCTGAAGGAGGAGCTATATAGACTATACCTACTATATACTAATACTTTACTAGAGAATACTAATATAGTACTGGAGAATACTAATATTATACCGGAGGATACTAATACTATACCGGAAGATACTAATACTATACTGGAGGATATAAGTAATTATAGTAACCTATAAATACCAGAGAGCTAATCCCTTAAGATATTCTTAACTACTAAGTAGCTATAGCTAGAAGGATATCTAGAGGGAGAATATAGTAAGAGCTATAATATAAGTCTATAAAAGGTAATTAACTATAATAATATTAGTATAGAGTATAGCTCTATAGTAGATATAATAGTAGTACTTAAGGAATAATCTAGTCCAGAACTATATAGGCTTATATCTACCCTTAATTTAGAGTAAGACCTTATAAGGCTATTTATATAGTATAGGGACCTTAGGCTATTAGAGGTACTATATACAGCTAGTAGCCTACAGACTATACTTAAGGGCTATAACTAAGATAGAGAAACCCCTCTATACCTATATATAGACTTATATTATAGTATTATAATATCTTAACTAAATAATATCTCTATTTTATATAATATTAATAGTATATATACCTTTCCGGACTCTATAGTAGTAGTATATCTTAGTATATAGTAGTTCCCTATAATAAATATTATAATAAACCAGATAGAGAATATATATCTTAGTATCCCTATACTAAATAGTACTAGGTAGGAGGCTTAGCTACTCTATAAAGTTCTAAACTACTACTTTATAAGAGTACTAGGCCTACCTAATATATATTTATAGCTCTTCTTCCTAGCTCTTATAAGGGATATATATAATATATATATAAAGATATATATATCTACGGAGTACTATAGTACCTTTTTTAATATTATCCTCTTATCTGTAATATAAAAGACTGTTTAAAATATTAATATCCTATAGTATTTCCTTTAAATATATAAGTAGGTAGTTATATAGGTACAGGTAGTATGAGAGGGACTATTATCTAAGAGTAAGCTAGGAATAAAAGTACTATTCCCTATAGGAAGGGATAATAGTAAAACAGAAGATCTTAACTTTATAGGGGAAAAGAAGAATAAATAACTTAGTAATATATATAAGGTTAAGTATAAGATACTAAGCTTTAACCTCCAGGTTTAGTTCTTAGATACTCTATAGTTCTTTATTAAGGAAGGATATAAGAATTATATAAACTTTAGGAGTATCCAGCTCTACCTTAGGGCTAAGAATATCAAGCTTATCTATTTAAAGCTAATACTTAATTAGACTATAGAAGTATTTAATATATAGTAGTAGTAGACTATTAATAGTAAATACCTTAATAAGAAAGGTATATTTATTAATATAGGCTGGTAATATATATCTAGTTCTAATAGTAGTCTAAATAAATATATACTTCTATAGTACTACTACTACCTTAATATACTATAGAAGTACTATCTAGCCTAGAGTAGACTAAATAGGAATCAGAAGACTATATAAGTATAGAATAGCTAACTAAGCAGAGCTAAGTATCTATAGACTACTATATAGGAGGCTAAAATAATAATAATAATAATAGGCCTATAGAGTAAGGAGTAGTAGGAAGGTCTTATTTATACCTAGTATTATAACCTAATTAAACTACTATTTAATACTACTAAGATCTACCTATTTTAGTCCTATATAATTAAAATGCTTATACTAGACCCAGCTTATTTCTACTAGATATAATTATTAACCTATGGGCTTAAAAAGTATATTAATATAATCCTTATATTATACTATCTAAGTAAGTTCAGAATATATAGTAATCTAGTATTTACCTAAAATAAAAATAGCTAACTAATACTAAGATATTAATTTATATATAGTACTAGGGCGGAGAACTATATTACCTTAAGTCTCCTATAGTAGATAATAAAGGAGGCTAAAGAGCAGGAGATACTAATAACTACTAGTAGTATCCTATTATTTACTATACCCTTAGGTAATATAATAGTATTTCTCTATACTACTACTAACTACTACTATATACTCTATAAGACTATTATAGCTCAGACTGGACTTAAGTACTTACTAGAGGAGACTACTATAATACTTATTACCTTATATCTCCTCTGGTTCTACTATATATTAGAGCTCCTATTGCTTAAATTAGTACTCTAGTAGGACTAGTTTACTCCTAGTAGGACTACTTAGCTTAGGGTAAGGCTATTAGATTAAGAGAGCTTAAGCTTTAGCTCTAGTAGTAAGAAGTATAACTTTAGCTAGTAGATCCTTAGTAAATTTAACTAGCTTATAATATAGTTTTATCCGGAGGTATAAGAGAGGCTTATAGTTAGTAATAACCTACTATATACTAATTACAGGAAGTAGTAGTATACCTTTAAAAATATCTATGATATATACTTCCGGATATAGTAGGCTAGTAGATAGCTAAGGAAGTACCTAGTTCTTATATATATAGATCTAATTAATATATAGCTCGGGTATCTCTATACTATTATAATTAAGCTCTTCCAGTAGGATATATAGAAGGAGGTATATAAAACTATAAAGTAGAGTATAGGATCTAATATTAATAATAATATTATTATGAAGTATCCCCTAGAGATACTACTACTATTCTACTATATAGCTATAGAATACTTATTTATTAACTGAGAGTATAACTATTAGTATATAGGGCCCTATCTTATATCTAGTAACTGGATAAGAATTAATAGCCCGAGGGAGTTAATTAAGAACTTATTCTTACCCCTTAATAGGTAGTATAGAAGGAGTAAATCAGGTAACTATCTATAGAAGTATACTAGATAGGAGAGCTGGCTATTCTAGATCATAACCCAGTAAGCTATAGATATAGTAGAGGAGTCTATATCTATAGAGGCAGTCTATAACTAGTTTGAGAACCTTAAGCAGTTAGTACTTAGTACTTACTAGATCCTACTATAGCTAAGTAATAGTATACTAATAAGTATAATAAAGGAGAATAGTAAAAAGAATCTCTCTAAATAGTTTATATTTATAAGTATTATTATATATATAGAGAATACTATTCAGAACTATTACCTCTGCTCTATCTAGAAATATATTCTGAGAGAGAAAGAGTATATATCTAATAAGATATCTATAGTATTTACTAATATACTATTAAATATTACTATAGATATAGACCTTATAAACCAAGATAGGGATAATAAAATTATAAGATAGCTACTAGATACTCTTAAGCAGTCTATAGATTTAGACTATATTATATTTAGGTATACTACTATATATAATATAGATATAGAAATTATTAGGCTTATACCTATTACTAATATTAGTATTCTGCTAGTAATAGGCCTTATTATATAAATCTATGATATAAGTATAGATAAGCTTAATATACTATTTAGTAATATAGTACTATACTATATAACTAGTAGTAATACCTTATAAATCTAAATATCTATCCCCTAGACTATCCTAGGGAGGCCTATTAGTACCCCGAACTTACCCCTAGTACTAAATAGCTAGTCTACTACTTACTTCCCCCCTCCTATAGGGAGTACTACTAGTAGTAATCTCTTATAGTACTCCCTAAAGAGGTATAAAATAGGTACTAGATCTAACTAGCTATAAAGAAAAAGATATTAGAATAACCTTTTTAATAACCTAAGTATATAAGAACTCTTTTAATAAGTATCTAATAGAATAGTAAATCAGAATAATAGTTCAGAATATACCTTAGCTATAGTATAAATACTATATAAAATACCTATAGATATAGTATATACTTCCTACTTAACTTTAGTCTCTAGAAGATTCTTTAGTATTCTAAATTAGGTAATTACTTAAAATATCTATATAAAATCTATATATAGATTAGGAATTCTAGATAACTAATATATAATCAGGGCCTAGACTATATATAGTATATTATAGTTTTATATATCAGAGATTATATATACTCTTAATCTACTTTAAACTACTATCCTAAACTATAAAAGGTATTTTCTTTATTATCTAATATAGAGTTCTTATATAGATTCTAAAAGGAAAAGGAATTATTTCTAGTATAATAAGATAATAAATAAAAGCTCTAGTATTAAACTCTTTTAAATTAGATATAGTCTACTATAGTACTATAGCTACTATTAAAAACTACTATTTATTTACTTTGGTTTATTAATTTTAAGGGTATTTAAGTGGTAATCCTATAGTAGATCCTCAGCAGACTATTTATTAATAATAAATTACCTATTGCTTCTAATAAATAATCCTAGTTATACTCTACTAAGTTAGGAGCTCTCTGGATCTAGAGGAATATTAATCCAGTCTTCTATTAATTAGATAAATAGTAACCTATAATTTTAGAAGAGAAATCACTATTATTATATAAACAGTAACTAACTGTTATATAATATAATATTATATAGAATAATATACAGAGAATTAGTTTATCTATAACCTATAGTAATTAATAACTAGACGCATTAGCTGCATCACATATATCAGTTGTATTATACATATTAGTCACATCATCTATACCCCTGTCACCTATGGCTATAATATTATAACCGCCAGAAAATTAACTAATCTATAGAGCTTACTCTTACCACTACCATTATTAGATTAATATTATATACTTACCTAATAATACTATTAAATATACTATTATTATAGATTACCTTAGCTTAGCTAGCCAGATAGCTATTATTAACCTAGAGGTTTCTACCACTTACTACCCCTAGATCTTTAAGGGCTATAAGATTATTATAGATAATATATTTCCTATATTTAGATATTATTAAGATACCCTTGGGTCTTTTATTATAGCTATTCCAGCTAATAATAAGTTTCTTAATCTATCTAAGTAGCTCTCGGGCTTAGGGAGAGTATATAAATAATCTAAGATACCTATACTCAGGCCTTTTATTATAGCTATTCCAGTTAATAATAAGTTTCTTAATCTATCTAAGTAGCTCTCAGGCTTAGGAAGAGTATATAAATAATTTAAGATATACTCAGGCCTTTTATTATAGCTATTCTAGCTAATAATAAGTTTCTTAATCTATCTAAGTAGCTCTTAGGCTCAGGAAGAATATATAAATAATTCAAGATATCCCCGGGCCTTTTATTATAGCTATTCCAGCTAATAATAAGTTTCTTAATCTATCTAAGTAGCTCTCAGGCTTAGGAAGAGTATATAAATTATTAAGATATCCTCAGGCCTTTTATTATAGCTATTCCAGCTAATAACGAGTTTCTTAATCTATCTAAGTAGCTCTCGGGCTCAGGAAGAGTATATAAATAATTCAAGATATACTCAGGCCTTTTATTATAGCTATTCCAGCTAATAATAAGTTTCTTAATCTATCTAAGTAGCTCTTAGGCTCAGGAAGAGTATATAAATTATTAAGATATCCCCGGGCCTTTTATTATAGCTATTCCAGCTAATAATAAGTTTCTTAATCTATCTAAGTAGCTCTCGGGCTTAGAAAGAGTATATAAATAATTTAAGAAAGTTTAAGGAAAGTTAACCTACTAAAGAGAATACTTCAGTATATAGCTTTATCTTTATTAGTAAGCCTTAGATCAGCTTCTTAAATATACTATACTAATATACCTATAACTCTAGATTAATTAGTATTATCTATGCCGAATATCAGTATTAACTGATTTAATTTTATATTCTTAAAAGGATATTATAATCCTTGGGAAAGACTACTTATATTAAGGCCCTTATATTAGTTTAATTACAGCTTAATTATTTTATTATATATTATTATATAAGTTTAATCTAATATATCTTGAGGCTTATAATACCTACCTAGGGAGTAAAAAAAGAAGAAGATAAGGAGAATACCTTAATTATTTTAGCTATACTGCTCCTATAGCTAGATAGATAATCTCTTTACTTAACCTCTATAGCTAGATAATAGTTATAAGTATAGTTAGTAACTCTATTAGATATTATCTGAACTACTATAGTTAGATATATCTCCTGAGTTAATGAGAATAATCCTATTACCCTTATATCAGGTTCTTCTCTACTAAGTACTAGAGTATTAAGTTCCCTACTAAGGTAATAGAGTACCCTTACCTAAGTCTTATTTTTAATAATCTCCTTGTTAAAATAACTAGTAAGTTTAACTAACCAGGTTAATATTGTATAAGTATTATTATAGGTATCTAGCAGTAGGACTCAGAGTATATTATTATAGCTATTATATAATAGGTTTAACTTCTTACCCTAGTATATTTAATACTTAAGTAATATAATATTCTTAAGCCCGAGCTACTAGAGAACTTTATACTTATACTTAAGTAATAATTTATATACTAGCTAATATTTCTAAAACTCAAAATAGAGTTATAGCTAAGTAAAATACTTCTGGAATTTACTAATTACTAACCTACTGTTTGATTACTATAGGTATTTAGATAAGAATTAAATCTTATCTTTAAATAGATATAGTAAGGCTTTATTATATACTAAGATAATTAAATTACAGGTATCTAATATATTACCTAATTTAACCTCTTGATTTTATACTAGGACCTTGAGTCTTCTCCCCTCCTAATACAGGAGCTAACCCTATATAAAAGTTATACTACTAAGTATTTAATAATATAAATTTAATATCTTTATATTATTCTTATTATTACTAATAGTAAGTTCTATAAGCTTTTACTTAAAGCGAGATATAGTACGGATTATACTAAGATTTACTTTATCTTTACCCTTATTCCTTATTATCCTTAGCCTCTTAGTAGTTCTAATTACAGATCTAGCTCCTAAAGATATAGGTACCTTTCTCTTTCTAGTAGTACTAGAAGAGTTTAAAATAGTATTACTACTGCTTATAATATTATTATTATCAGGGCTATTATAGGTAACCTTCTTTTATATAAGTATTAATACCCTCTTAATCCTTAAGCAGTCCTTACTAGAGACTTCTGCTAATATACTGCTATCTCTTATAATAATCCAGAGTAAGAAACCCTTATCCTCTTTATTTTTATATTTACTATTACTATTCTCTCCCGAGGTTAAATTAATAATACTGGTAATTATATTAATCTACTATATAATTTTCTATAGTTCCTCCTTCTAGTTATTTAGTTAACTCTTAACTATAGGTTTATCTAGATACTCCAGAACTTCTACTTCTTCGGTTTTAGTAGTATTACTACTAACTGGAGATAATATAGATCCTATAATAAGTTCTCTATTTCCCTCTTTAGCTACTAGTATAGTATTTACTATATTACTAGCACTCTCCTTATCTCTTCTTATCCCTATAGTATATATCTTCTCTAGGAAGTCCCTTATTATACCTTTAAAGGTCACTATCTTATATAACTATACAGTTTGTAATATAGAGATAATAAGTATATATATATATATATATATATATATAATAATATAAGTATAGGTATAATATAAAATAATATATATAGAAGATAAAGATTTAAAAAAAAAACAAGAGGGAAAGAAAGTAATTTATATATATACTATATAAGAATAAATAATAAGTATATATTACTAAAGGTACTTTACCCTCTGCTTACCTCTTATTTATAAATAGATAGCCCTTACCCTATATATATTAATAGTATATATATATATATACCCTTTATATTATAGTATTATAAGATATACTTCTAGCGGTTTTATTATATTCTACTGCTCTATATATAGATAATAATACTAATATATATAGTTCCGGGATTATATAGATAGAAATATAGAACAGATATATTTAAAGAGATTTCTAGCTTAACTGGACTAATTTAGCTACTCTTACTACCTAGGTAAGCTAGGTAATCTACCCTTATATCTCTTCTATATCTCTAAGATTATTAGTACTATTATTAATAGTAGTATACTTTGAAAATATCCCTTTATTACTCTTAGTAATCTTATCTAGTCTAAACCTACTACTATTTTAGCTATTATTATTCTCCTCCTTATAGAGGTTAGGTATAGAAATTTTAAGTCTGGTATTTAGTTCAGATTCCCTACTGGATTTATTATTATTCCCCTTCTTATTATAGATACTAGATATATTACCAGGGTAGCTAAGATTTATAGGATCCTAGGACTTATTATCTAGTCTAAGATTATCCTTATTATCTAACTACTTAAAGTAATCCTAAGCTATACTGAGCTGCCTATTAAATATAGAGCAGTAAAAGCAGTAAGGGTAGTTATTAACTAATTTGCTAAAGGTCTATATAGAACTATTACTAGAACTAATATTAGACTCTTTATATAGTTCAGAATGATCCTAATTATCCAGTTACTTATTATCTAGTCCAGAACTATTCTGATTATCTAGATACTTATTATTATCTTATTTAGTATTATCCTGATTATCCAGATACTTATTATCTTATATAAGACTATCCTAATTATCCAGATACTTATTATCTTATCTAGTATTATCCTAATAATCCAGCTGCTTAGAGTTATCTCTAGATATAAGCTTACTAGAGGATAAAGAGTAGTAAGAGTAGTAATAGTCTAATCTGCTTTAGCTATAGTTACCTAACTACTCTTTAAATACCTCTTTTTCTTCTCTATTAGTATTTATAGATAGGCTCTCTTTTCTAATAGTCTCAGAAGGGTTATTATTACTATTATTAGATAATAGCTAGTTAAAGTTGGATATTCTATTACTTTTACCCTCTAAATTATTAGAGGGGGAAAATTCTAAACTATTTTCTAACTTATTATTTACTAAGTTACTAGCAGGGCCTATAATAATATTAACTGTATATTACTCTAATAGGTTCTTAGGGTTATATATATCCTTTATATACCTATAGATTATATAAAGTAAGCTTCTCTAAGCTCTATTAGATGAAATATCCTCCTTAATAGTAGTACTATTAATAACTATATGTATATATATACTACGATCCAGTATCTCTTTCTTACTTATATTAAACTAATTTAATAGTATCTTCTAATCTAAGGTCTAAGTAAGTATTAGTATCCTATTTTAATTATAACTTAAAAGTATATATATTAAGATAGATTTATTTTTTTACCTTTATCTAGTATCTCTCTATAAGATATAATATAGACCTTTCCTCTGATTAACTATAACAGAGTATAAGAGATTTATCTTAGTAAGTTATTCTACTTTATAATATAGAAATAAGATTAAGATTTAGAAGATTACTAGATTCTAAATATTATAAAGTAGAAATTAGAGTAGGTAGAGTATTTAGCCTTTTAAGATTAAGCTAAGATTTTATAAGTTATATAACCTTTAATCGAATTAGATCTAAATATAAAATAAGAGTATAAAATAATAAGTTTAGAAATAAATTAATATTATCTTATAAGATTTACTAAATCTAAATAATAAGGATAAATTATTTTATATTATACTACCTAGGTAAGAGTAAATTTATTAGATAAATATAGTAATAGAGCTATACTTACTCTTCTTACCTAACCTATCTATTAAATAGTATAACTTAGAAAACCCTAGACCTTATATCCCTATCCTACTAAATAAAGGAGAACTCTTTATATAATAAATATGCTTTTACTTAACCTAATATATATATTATTAATACTAGGTATAACTAGGTACTATAGAAGGTACTTCTTAAAGATTAGTATAATTTAATATTAGTACTACTGCTTTTACTTATAACTACTTATATAATAAGGCTAATATCTTAAGATTTTCTATAGAGCTAGTATTAAATAAGTGAATAATTAAGATATATTATATAGTAGTGTTAAAATTATAATAAGGGTCTGATTACTTAACCCTATACTTATAATTCCTTTACCCTATATAAAGGATTTTACCTATGAGTATATAATAAGAATTTCCAAGGTTTATAGTTTAAGAGTAGCAGGGATTAGAAATATATCTATAGATATATATTTATTATATATAGTTAGTTAAATAAGCTTTATTAGTATAAATAGAGTAGAGTTTAATAAGCTTACTAATAAAGCTTAATGGATATTATAAATATCTAGAGTTTATATTCTGTGGTTTCTATACTATAACTTAGTCCTAGCTATATACTTCTCTGTAAAAAGATATTACCTAGGAGGAATTAAATAGATAACTACTAATTTATTTAAGACTATAGGGAAGTTCTAGTTATAAATAATAAAGAAACTTAAGATAGGTAATTAGTATTATATACTCAAATTATTATATAAAGTATCTTATCTTTAATACTTATAATCTCTATCTAAGGGGATTAATTATACTAATTATATATTTATTAATATATTATCTATAGACTATCCCTATAGACCAGGGACTAAATAGCTACTATATATATACTCTTATTACTGCTTATACTTATATAAGCCCTCTGTACCTCTAGTATTCTCAACCTCCTTATCTACCTTCTTATCTACCTCCTTATCTACCTCCTTATCTACCTCTTTATCTACCTCCTTATCTATATTCTTATTACAGAGATTAATAATATTACCCTCGCCCTGCTTAATACTAGGGATATTCCTAAAGCCCTAGTACTTTATAATCAGGATCTATAGCTATAAGGCCTCTATTAGATTATAAAACTTATTAATTTAAGCTAACTTCTAATTAATACTTTATTCTATACTATTAATAGAATATAGAAAAACCCTTATAAATATAGAACCTAGTTAATAGATTTAACTAATACCTTAGTCCTTATCTATAAATATCTAAAGCTTATCTATCTTTACTATATAACTAATAAATAGCTACAGCCTATTAATACCTTTTCCTATAAGCTAGTAGGTAGATATTACTAAAAGATTCTTAGTATTCTTACTATTAGTAGTACTATCTATAGTAGTATTTCTACTAATATTTACTAGATAGCTACTTCTCTTCTAAAGCGCTATACTGCTCTTAATAAGCTTAAGATTAATCTGACCGGTTATATGATATTTAAACTATATATAGCAGATTTTAGTAATCTGAGGTAAGATTAAGAGAATCAGCCTATAGTATAAACCACCTGTCTCTTCTATTTACTTCTTTATAATTATCTCCAGTATATAGAGCTATCTATAGCCCAATATTCTAATATTCTCTAGTATATCTTCTACTAGATTCTCTATTATATCTTTAAAATTATTAGCTATAGGCTAGCCTACTCTCTTAAGCAGGCTCTATATCCTTAATAGTATAACTAACCCTGGGATAATAAATAGCTTATATATTAGAATAAAGATAGGTAACTATTAGACTTTTATTAAAATAGCCTTCTTAGCTTTCCCCTTTATATTATATATTATAGTATTAATAATCCGATCAAGAGTTATTATAAAAGACTTAATACTAGTCTTATACTGCTCGGAGAGAGATATAAAGCAGTACTTATATTAATATAGTTCAGATCGTTTATCCTTAATTATCTAATCGAGGAACTATATACCTAGCTATTATTTAATTAAGATATCTAATAGATACTTTCTCTATACCTTCTGCTACTTATTATATATATTTCTATATATAGTATTATCCTCTTAAGCAGTAACTCTCTTTCTTATAGTATTATAAGACTCTTATAGTTTTAATACTATATAAGCTAGAGTATTCTAGCTATATACTTTCTCAGGGGTTAGTAAACTACCCCTATAGTTAATCTGTAACTACTATTTAGCTATAGGTATTAGATCTAATTCTAAGGTAGTAGATATATATATTATTCTTATAATACTAGTAATATTTATTAGTCCCTTAGGTATAGGTATACTACTAAGAGTATATATTAGCACCAGATTATACTTTATACTAGGAGTATAAAAATCAGTATTTACTACCCCTACTAACTCTATAAGTATCTATATAGTAGTATAGTCTGATTATTTTATATTAGTAAACTTATTATACTAGAGTATTATTAGGTAAAGATAACCTATAATAGTTATAATATAGTCTAAATCTATATTTACTTAAGTTATACTAAGTTTCTATATAAAGAAATTATTAAATATCTTTAATAGGATCTTTAAGGTACTAACTATAAGTACTAGCCTCTTATAGTTAATAGTTATACTATAGGATACAGCCTGGATATCTTCTCTCTTCAGATAGTAAGTAAATATATCTTATATTTTACTAGATACTGCTCTTATAACCTATTTAACCTTAGTAAGCTTCTAACTATACTTAAACTGGAAGGCTTATAACTATTAGCCAGTATTATTCTACTTAGTAGTCTATTATCACTTAGGAGCACTAGCTATAGCAGATTACTATTGCTTTTTCAGATAGGCCCTTAATTTATTATAGGCTAGCAGTCTGCTACCTAAGCCTAGATCTCTAAATAGAGCTTTTCTATCTATAGGAAAAGTAGTCTCCCTAAATAGAAATAAACTATCTTTTTCCAGACTATATATCTATAGTATATAGGAATCCAAGAGGATATCTCCGTTTAGTAAAACTACCTTATCTATATAATACTCAAGCTTCTTTTTTAAAAATTATTTAATAAGATATAATAGATATATAACTAAGTTATACCTTCTGTTTAGTATATAGCAGAGCGCTCTAGTAAGACTTAACTTAATATAGTAGTACTTAATCCTAAGGGGACTATTCTTTATATATCTATTAGTAACTCTTAAGCTATTATTAAGATTATAAGTATCTTTATCTCTAATATAACTATTTATACTTTTAAATATAAGTATAATATAGTATATAGCTATAATTATCTTAAATATCTTATCTAGACTAGACTTACTTAAGTTAATTATACTATTCTAGTTACTATATCTAACTATAGTAAGTATCTTATATATATTAAGTATTTAATAAATCCTAGCTAGTAGTTATATTCTAACCAGAGTAATACCCTTCTTTTTATTATTAATATTATATAGGAAAAACTTATATATCTACTTCTAGTTTATACTCTTATTACCTAGCCTAGTAATATCTAGATATTACTAGCTAGTATTACTAGTAGTTTCTTATATGTAATTAATATCTTTATTAATAAGTAGTATATCCCTGAACAGCTTATCCTTCTCTAGGGCTTTAGGCTCCTTTAGTATAGTTAAACCAGGAGTATTTTCTATAGTAGTATCTTTTATAGACCCAGACTAGGGCTTATCCTGCTCTAAGGCCTAGGGCTCCTTTAGTATAATTAAGCTAGGAGTATCTACTATAATAGTATCTTTTGCAGACCCGGGCTAGGGCTTATCCTGCTCTAAGGTCTGGGGCTCCTTTAGTATAGTTAAGCCAGGAGTATCTTCTATAGTAATATCTTCTATAGACCCTGGCTAGGGCTGGATAATTTTATTATTATTTATACTAAGGATATAATTATCTTTTTAGCCCTATTATATATTATTATCTATAACTATAGACTAGCTACTTCTGGATAGTTTCTTAAACTTATTATACTTATATAGTACTATGACTAATAGCTTAGCCTTATACTATATTATATATATCTCTATAATAAGTAAAGTTATTATAGTTAAGGATTTATACTAGCTTAACTGTATTCCTACTGGCAGAGGCTCTTTATAGTTTAGTAACCTAAGTACTAGGTTAACTATATTACCTCCTTTAAAATCTTTTCTAGCAGCTTATACAGTAGCCCGAAACTTACTCCAGTTCAGTATCTATATCTCTAGGTGATCTATATTTATATATACCGGGGATAATTAATCCCTTAGATCTAGTATTAGTATATCTATAACTATAGTAATAAACTTCTAGTCTGTAACTAGAGGTTCTTAATATAGGAATATATAATAGTTCTTATATCTGATATCCAGGCCCTATCCGCTTCTATTATTCGCTCCAGCCTCTACTTTATGCTCTTAGTATAGCAGTAGCTCTTAGGTTATATCCGCTAAGCTGAGTAAACTCAGTAAATTATCTGGGAAATCTATATTTTACTTTCTCTAATTGTAAATATATATATGTATATATATGTATATATATAGGTAAGTAAGTAAGTAAATATATATATATATATATATATATACGTAGTTATATATATAAGCAGGTTTATATATATTTAGATAAGAAAGATTAGGTTAGAGGGGGGAGGGCTATTGAAAAATTTATACCCTACAGAGAGGTATATATATATAACAAAACCAGCAAGTAATAGATATAGTAATCTCAGAATAGTCTTAGCAGAGTAATAGAAATTAAAATATTTAAAATAATCTCTTTACTTAGATAGATTACTAAGGATACCTAGTTATATACCTGAACTAAGTATAATAGGTAGTTATTCTTAAATATAGAGTAGAGGCTTTACTGTAATTACTTATTATATAATAATAGAATATCTAGAACT
The DNA here is from genome assembly GCA_902006505.2 of Clonostachys byssicola. Lineage (NCBI taxonomy): Eukaryota > Fungi > Ascomycota > Sordariomycetes > Hypocreales > Bionectriaceae > Clonostachys > Clonostachys byssicola. The sequence goes on from CABFNO020001236.1 coordinate 18,761, forward strand.
AGATAATTCTTAAATAACTAACTATAATAATACTATATTCTTAATTAAATATAAGAGTAAACTCTTGAATATAAAGAGAAATAATATAGATATTAGTAATAATTATTATAGGAAACCCTTAGCTAATACTCTAGCTTTTTATAATATACTACTAGTATCTATATTAGTAAAGCTAAGACTCTAGCTTAGATATATTTAAAACTATACTATTAACCGAGCAGCTATACCTTTTATTCCTCTAGGTAGTAATCCCTAATATAACTATCTAGATATTAAAGTCCTTATATTAATATACTTTAACTAGTATCTCTATCTTATTTATAATCAGATGACCGAATAAAAGTATACCTAAGATCTCCTAACTGATATAGTATAGTATTAATACCTATTAATCCTATTACTATATACCTATCCTCTAGGTATTATCCTCCTTAATTCTAATAAAAAGTACCTTTAGAGACTCTAGAATTATAAACTTATTACTATTACTTACCTAGCTACTGCAGTATATTAATACTTATAGTATAAATACTATAAGCCTAGGGTAATAGCTAATGATTTTTATAAGGTTAGTACTAATCTTCCTTAACTAGTTCTACTAGTCAGCCTTGATCTTACTTATTTTTATACTGGTTAATTCCTCCTGCTCATCCGTATTTATATATAGCCTGTATTTATCTTATATCTAAGACTAAACTAGTAGTAATAGCCTAATACTAAGAAACTATAACCAGATAGTCTCTAGACTTTCTAACTTCTACTTATATTTAATTAACCTTATAAACTATATAATTTAATTAAAAGAACTAGTATTAGGATATAGTTATATATTAATTATCTCTTAATTTATATTTACTATTCTTTCCTTATTAGTTAAATCCTAATAAATATAAATAAGTTTTATAGTATTTAAAATACCTCTCTTAGTTCTAATATAAAGAACTATATTATATTTAATATTCTTAAATATTAATAGATTAAGTATAGAAGATATCTTTCCTAGATATAATATTATTATTTATATTACTAGCTGTAAGTTTACCTTAGTATTACTAATAAGTAGTAGTAATAATATATAGGTAACTATATTATTTATATCCTTTAAGAGGTATTATTATACCCTATTACCAGGAGCTTCCTTATATACTATTTTAAGTATCTTTTTAATAAGGCTAAGTGCTTTATTATGGTTTACTAGTATAATACTATAACTACTACTGTATATAGTACTCTGCTTACTATGTTTAGTACTACCTTCTAGAGGCTAAAGAATATTTATTACCTCTGAAGATAACTCTTTGAATCTTATAGTTATATTAGTCATTTTAATAGGCTTCTCTCTCTCTTTATATTACTTATTAATTATTTTCTTATATAGTATTTATATTAATATAATATATAATATAATAATAAAAGGTTTAAGTATATATAGCTAAGAGTAATAGCTGGAGGGAAATAAATACTTAGCTAGGGCCTAGTAACTTTTAATTATACTATAATAACATTCTTATTATAAGGTAAAGTAAATCTGAGCAGTAAGTGTAAGGTAAGATAAGTTAGGTTCCAGGGTATTTAAATATTAATATATATAGATATATTAATCTACTATTTTAGGTATATAGTTATTATACCTACTACTTATATTCTTTAGATTAAATAATATAAGGGTATATACTTTTTAAACTTAGTATATTAGTTTAGAAATTAAGGTTAATAAATAGATATTTTAGTACTCTAAATCTACTTCTATATACTGATTATATAATAATATTAATTACTTAAGTAAAATTATAGATTATACTAAAGGAAAGATATAAGTTATTATATTAAGGAAAATATAATACTTTATTAGTTATATAATATATTATAAAATAAGAGGATTTCTTGAGTAAGAATTTATATACTATATATCTTATAACCTTAGCTATATTAGTATAGCTGCCTACCTAGCTCTTAATATATTATTAAGCTATAGAGGTATACTAATAATTAATTACCTATATACTAGTATAGGTATTTATCTATACCTTATACCACTAGCCTTATTATCCTTTTAATTTCTTTTCTATTCCTTCTAGAAAAGTATAAAAAAGCCTAATCTTCTATATACCTAATATAGATATAAGACTAATATATCTTAAGTATACCTTATACTTTATAACTAAGGTATATATTATATATGAACTATATATAGGCAGGCCTAATCTATATATATCTAGGTATATCGATCTGCTATATACTAGTAATCAATCTTAATAATATTATTAATAAGCAGGTAACCTAGTATTTTCACTACCTTATTAGCCTTAGATGGTTATTTTTTAGTACTTTCAGTTAGTATTATATTAATACTTATAATACTGTGCTAGTAAAATATTCTATACTTAAACTTTAATTAATTCTTTTTTATACCTTACTAAATTTATACCTTCGTAATAGGAGGAAAAGCTATAGTACTAAGCCTAAAGGTAAAAACAGAGTTTTAAAGTTTAGTTACTTATACCTTATTCTCTAACCTCTAAGTTATAAGCTGCTTAATATAGGTATCCCTAGGTACCCTTATATACTCCCTACCTTTACTTATATATTTAATTATAACCTTAGTACTATAGACTGGCTGTATATATAGGAAAGCAGCTAATTTCCAGATATATACTTATAATTCCAGTAGTATAATTATCCTATACCAGATAGCTTTAGCCTATAGAGTAATTAGAAACTAAACCTCCCTTAAGCTATTACTATTATACTCCCTATTAAGTACTATTAAGCTATTCCTAATAATAACCTTAATTATTATAATATTTCTATTAGAATATATTAGAATTATTACTATTTTAATTAAAGCAGCTAGATATAAGTTCTTATAGCCTAGTAGATTACTTACTATAATATCCTTGGTTATATCTACTATACCTACTCTTACTATACTAAAAGGGATCTTAATTATAAACTCTTAGGTTATAAAGCTCAGACCGAGCTAGGATCCCAGATCTAAATCTTTCCAGGCCTATTAGAGATATTCTCTATTTACTTTAAGCTCTACTTTAGTCTTTTTAATAGGCTGTACTAGATCCTTTTTACCAGGACTAGTATTATTACTTAGTAATATTTAACTTATTATAAGAGTAATTAATTCCTTAGCCTATAAGCTACTTACTAGTCCCTTACCTATTAGCTAACTAGTTATAACTTTTATAGTAGCTATATATATCAGAGTAGGCTTAGGATATCCTACTATAAGCTTATAATTATTACTAAGACTAAGTATATTACCAGGTATATATCTAGTAATATAGAATCTATAATAACTATAACTATTAAATACAGCCTTTATAGAACTCTTTATTTCCAGCTTGAGCTTCTTAACCAGCTTAGGATCTATTTCCTATAGAGAACCCTATATAGTTTTAAAGTTTACTAGAAGTCCTAGATATAATCTCTATATAGTATAAGTACTATACTTTAATATATATTTATTATATTCCGGGATAGTAAATAGGAATACTAGTACTATTAATCTCTTATCTAGTTTTATAAGAAATAGATAGTTCTAGAGCTTTTTATTAATAATTACTCTAGTAAATACCTTAGGTATATAGTTATAGCTATATTCTAGTACTTCCTTGAATATATAGAGAATATACTTTAGGTAATATTTCTCTATCTTCTTATATATATATCCTAGAGTATAATGGATAAATTTATCTATATACTATTAGTAAATAAATATTCTATTTATACTTAGAACCCTAAGATATATAAATTTAAACTTAATATACCTACTAATCTTTAGTACGAACTATATATAGTTAATTATACCTAGTTTAGCTATAGTAGATTATTCTATCTCTCTAGCTATATTAACTAGCTTCTTATCCTATATAGATAAAGTAGTACTCTCCTGCTTATTATTAGTAGTAGCAGAAGCCTATTACTTAGTATTACCCTTTTTAGGTATCTTACCCTTTACTAATAAAGCAGATATAATCTGCTTTCCCTTTCCCTTATTTACTGCTCTAGGTATATCTCTCTCTGTATCCTTAGATAAAGTAGGACTAGCCTGCTTTACCTTAGTAGTAGTATTATTCTACTACTTTTTACTAGCCTTAGTAATATTTACTACCTCTATAGTTTTACTGCTCTTACCAGTTATCTATAGTATAAATATTAATATCTTAGACTTTTTCTTTCCCTTACTATCTATCTTATTATCTTCTCTAATTATTTAAATATTTTTTTTTTAACTTTAAAAATTAAAAAAAAAAATTAATATTAGGGAGAGTAGATAGTTATATTTATTTTAAAGAAAAAGTCTAAGTTCCTAACGGGTATAAGTATAAGAAAGTAATATAGATAATTTTACAGAGTAACTACTATATTTATACCTAAGGTATCTATATTTTCCTACCCTGCCTTACTATATTTATAATAACCAGATATTAGCTTTATATACCTTATACAGTCTAATAGAATATTTAATTAAAATAATAGTAGTCTTTAATAATAAAAATAATTAATTATATATTAGACTCTAGTAGTACTATCTCTATAAAGCTTTATTTTAATAATATTATAAAACAGTTTAGTAATATATTTATATAGTAGCTGGATTATTTAATAATAAAATACTATTATTTACAGCTATTTATATTACCTATATATAGAAAAAGAGATATAAAGAAAAAGTAAGCTTATAAATAGCCTATATATATAACTTTTATCTACCTACCTACTTATTAAAAAAACTACCTAGCCTACTAAAATTCTTTCTTTATTAATAATACTACCTATTATTATAATAATATTAATAATAACTACTATTACTACTAATAGTAATAGCAATATAGTATTAAATAGGCTAAAGAGAAGAGTAAATAAGATAGGTAATAGGACTAATAAATTTATTAGAAACTCCTATAGAATTATACTGGAAGAGCGTAATATAATACTAGTATAATCCAGCTATAGCAGTATATATATATGCCTATATAGATTATATAGAGGAAGAGAAAGCAGGTAAGGAATATACTAAGGGGCTGGAAATTAAGCCTAAGGAGGATATACAGAGGCTGGAAACCTAGTTTAAGGAGGCTATAATTATAGATTCCGAGGAGGGTATAGAGGTATTAGACCTTAAGCCTGAGGAGGTTTTCCAGGAGCTATATATATAGTATTAAGGCTAGTTTTCTAAACTAGATTTCCAGTTTAAAGAGAATACCTAGAAGAATACCAGAGAGCTGGATTTATAGCCTAACCCTATCTATACCCAGAGTGTTTTATAGTATAGTAAGTAGAATATATACTAGTACTACTAACTACTATAGGCTTTAGAGGGAATTTTAAGTATAAAGGTCCAGAGTAATCTTAATATTAAGAACTATAAGCTATAGAGCCTGCTATACTGTAGTAACTCTAATTCAGATAGTTACCACTACCCCAGCCTGTATACTAAGCCTATAAGGCTAATATTATACTACCTTAAATATTAAATATACCCTGGCTAATATAGGTCTAAACTTTTAATATAGTACCTAGTAATATATAGGATTATAAAATAGCAGGGAGGCTTTATCTTAAAGCTAAGGAAGTTATTATACTAGATAGTATAGTCTCTAAGTATATTAATACTGTTCGGAAAGATCTAGGTAGTATCTAGATAAATATTATAGTACCCCTATAAGGTTATAAAAACAGATATATTAGTATTATTAGCCCTGGATATATAAACCAAGGTACTTTAAGATATATATTAAACTTAGTAATTAAGTGCTCTATATATCTATAGAAACTTACCTAGTTTTTAGTAAGTAAAGAGTATCCTTATCCAGAGAACTGTTTTTATAGTAAGATATTAATTATAAATTATAATAATCCGGAAGATAAATAGATTAATTATAAGTAAGAGAATAATACTAGCTAGAGTAGAAATATATTAGATATAAAGGGTAATATCTCTATAGGTACAGAAGCCCAGAGAGCCCTGTGAATTCCAGCTCCAGTAAGTATAGAAGTATATATACAACTCGACGAAGTAAGGGCTACTATTAATAAGCGGGATAATATAATATAAAAGCTATAGAGTTAGCTTAAAGTATATTATATACTGAACTAGGACCTAATATAATAGGTTTAAGAACTAAAGAGAGTAGTAGAGATATTACCCCCTATATAGCAAGACTAGAGAAAAGAGCCTATAGAACCTATTACCTAGATTCAGAATAGGTTCACCTATATAAAACCTATTAACCCAGAGAACTTAAACTTAAAAGGCTTTAGATAGATAGGCTTCTATAGAATAACAGTAATAACAAACTATAAGCTAGCTATAGCAGCTACTAATCTTATTAATTAGCTTAAGCTAGGGATAATAACTAAAGAGATAATAGATATATAAACTATATTTAAGAGAGCAGTAGATCAGGTAGTAGAGGATAATTAAGGAGATTTATAAGAGCAGATACTGGTAGTAGAATAGCAGATACTGGTAGTAGAATAGCAGATACCAGCAGTAGTATAGCCACTAGTATAGAATAAAGATAATAGGTCTGACTAGGAGCTCCTAGATTACTCAGGCTCTGATATTATAGATAAGGTAAGAACTAATATATTAGCAGATATAGATCCTATTCTATTAGGTATAGTATATCTTTAGATACCTACTGTAGTACCTATAGTAATTACTAGGATAGAAATAGTTAACTCTCTGATTAGCAGTATAAATTTACTAAGTCAGCTTAACTATCTGTTAAAATAGGGTATATATATATACCGAATATAGGGCAGGGTCTCTTATTATATAGTAGATAGACTTACCAGGTATTTAATATTAGGATATAAAACCAGAATAAGAATAATAGATAATATAGTTTTATAACCAGTTAATATTATATACCTATAAGTATAGACCCTAGCAGAATATTAATAAGTTAGAGTAATTAATTTAACTGCTTTTATTTAATTTATCCTAGTAAAATAGAAATATAAAACCCGGGTTTTTATAGATAGAACATAGTAAAGTACCTATATAGGTTATTTTATATAGCCTAGTCAGAAAATATATTTTTTTTTTATCTATTTAAATTAATACTCTAAGTTATAATTAATAAGTAAACTAAGTAACTACTTATATTACCTCTGGTTATTAAGCTACCTATAGATCTAAGAGGTAATACAGTTAATATTTTACTTAATTCTTAAAAAATCCCTTTCCCGGACACTATCCCCAGCCTTATTATAAATATACTATACTACCTAAGTCTATATAGATATTCTGCCTATAAACTACTACCTTTGTTATTATAGATACCTAAATAAGTTAAGTATAATATATAGCTAGCCTTATTACCTTACTTAACTTAGTTAACTATATATTAATATACTAAAATCTTAAATATCCTACCCAGTCTGTATCTTATATAGTCTGCTACTAACTATATATACTATATTAAGTTATCCTGTAAATTCATATAGTTTATTCCTTTATAAGTATATCTGAAATACCTATCTAAATAAGCTAGGTACCTAATATATAAATAGACCTATATTTTATAGGTAGTAAGTAAAGCTATTATATAATTAGCCAGAAGACTTAGAATAGCCTTAATAAATCTATACTAAAAAATGAATAATAGCTAATATAAGTTACCTGAATCTTCTTCCCTTATAAGAAAGTAAGGGTAAGTTCTAGTTCTAGTTCCTAGGAGGGATATCAGATAGGTAAAATGAATATTAGTATTATATATATATAGGTAAATATATTTATATTTACTATACTTAGAAAACCTAATAAAATTATTAGTATCTGCTGAGGAATAGTAGCTATAGAGGTTTTCTAAGATTTAGCTATAGAGTATTATTAAGAATAAGCTTCTAATAGTATTAAGATATAAATTAATTAATAGATATAGAATAAACTCTATAAGTTCTAATAATTTCTATTATAATAATACTAACCCTTGACTACTCTAGATATAAGAATAATACTAATATTTACTATAGTCTTATAGTCTTAAGAGTAGCTCTTTTAAGGTTTAATTTCTATATTTCCCTAGAAGATTCCTAACTACTAGTTTACTAGCCTACTATTAATTTTATACTAAGCTTAGAGGTAGTTTTTTAGGCTTATCCTGTAAAGTAATATAGGATATTAATCCTGGGGAGTATAAGTAGATAAAGTATATACTTAATACCTATATAGTTAAAGATAGGAGAGAGATACTACTTATAGTAGGCTATTCTAAATACTTTATAGGGTTTAGAGGTAAAATAAAAAGTAATAAGTTTTACTATTAAGTATAGTATTAAGATTAATTTAAAGCTATAATAATATCTTCCTATAACCAGTTAAATAGTATACTAAAGCTATTAAAGGTTAAGAACCTATTTATACCAGTTAGTTCTATACTACCAGTAGCTAAGTAAAGAAAGTTTTAGCTAAATAAGGATAAATTAAAGGATGGTTTTAAAATACCTAAAACTTCTACTGCCTCTATAGTTAAGCCAGCCTTCTTAGCTCTAATACTTAATCAGATAGGCACTATCTTAGCAGTCTTAGCTACTTTACTTTCTATAGTATATAGCCCTTCTCCTACTAACTTAATTACTAAAGCTAAAGAACCTGGAATAGTTTAAAGATATTAAGTTATAGGTTTAGATAGGCTATTAGTAAGCAGGAACTCCTAGGTAGAAGGGCTATTTAGACTACCAGTATCTAATACTATGAGTATAGAAGTACTATTAATATCCACTATTATGAGTATAGAAGGGCTATTTAGACTACCAGTATCTACTATTATAAGTATAGAAGGACTACTAATATCTATTACTGCGAGCAAAGATATAAACCCCCTTACTCCTCTATTTAAGGATAAAACTATCTTATAAAAGATACTATACTTCAGTAATAATCCGCTAATTCATAAGACTCTTATAAACTACTAGGAATCTCTATTAAAGTCCCTATACTAGATTAAATTATAATTAGTAACTACTACCTTTAAAATTAGATTACTAGATACTAAATTATAAATAACTTACTATAACCTTATATAGTTATTATAACTAGGTACTTAGATCTCTTTTAGATTAAGTATTATAGTATTAAAGATAAAGATCTCTACCTTAGTATTAACCTATCTTAATAGTTTACTAGTAAGCTCTCTATAAATTAAATAGATATCCTAAGAGATTCTTAGAAATATATTATCAGGTAGGTAACTATTATATACTAGGGCTCTCTAATCGAGTTTATAAAGTAATACTTCCTTTAGTTAAGGAACCTATACTACCTAATAAATAATACTGCTCTGAAATAAGAGATATAGATATAGTTAGAATAAAATAAGAAAACTACTTCCCTTAAGTTAGTTAAGATTCTACCTTAAGAATCTAACTATTAATCTAAGAAAGAACTTTTAGAGAAAATATTAAAGAGTATAAATAAGTATAAGAGTTCTAAGGATAGTAAAGGATTATTATTAGTAATAAGCTTAATAATAAACAGTAGCTCCTTCTATTTAATATACTATCTAATAATTTAATATATAAAAACTAAGCCTTATATTAAATAGAGGTATCTAAGTATATAGTATATATAAACTAATTATTATTATTATACTATAAGAGTTTATATAATATATATATTAGTACTACTATATATTTATTAATTAAAATTTCCCTTAAAACCTTATACTTCTCTATACTAATATTAAAATATAATATTTAAAAAAATTATAAGAAGTATTTATAATAATTATAGGGATAATAGGATTATTAGAAAAGCAGAAGATAGAAGAGAATACTAATACTGAAACTACTAAAAGGGTATGAGATAAGTATATTTAGTATTATAATCCTAACTTATTATAAGGTATATTTACAGATAGTAGCCAAGGTTGAGATTCTATATAGAGATTAAGCAGTATAAGGAGAGAGTATTATAAGAGGGGTATTATTAATAGAGACAGGACTGAATATTCAGTATATAGTAGTATAAGAGGAGCTAGATATCTAGCTTATAGAAGAGGATATTAGGGAAGGAGTATAATTAGATATATACTTACTAAAAGTAGATATAAAGAGGATAATAAGGAAGAGTATAATATATCTAGTATTATAGGTTTAATAAATAAGCTATAAACTATTATAGCTATAAGTTAAATAGCTGAATATATATAGACCCTACCTTCTATACTAATAGCTAAAATATTAGAAAGATCTATAGCCTTATTTACTAGGATAGGTAGTAATAATAATAATAAGATTTAATATATATAAGAGCAGCTAGAGACTCTCTGCTAGTAGTAATAGCAGTAGTAATAGAAATAAGAACATAATAGAGAGAAGTAGCTGCTCTAATAAGAGTTAGATAAGCTAGAGTTAGAGATAGCTTATTAATCAGAGCAGTAGCCCCCTATATTAGATCCTTAGTCTACTGCTCCAGAGTTAGATTATATCTTAAGACTACCTAAGGGAGCTTTTAATATTAGTTATATAGGTAAACCCTATATAGTAAGAAGACTTTATCTTAAGGAAGTTACTATTAAGAGTAGGGATAGAGCTAAAAAATTAATTAATACTATTATAAAAGTACAGGGCGGCTACTAGGTAAATTCTATAGTACTACTAACCGATTATATAGATAGTATATATATTTATTTAGTTAGTAAGAGCTAGTATAAGCAGAAGGTAATAAGAAGGGTAGTTAATATAGCTCTTAGGGAGTTCTCTCTTAATATACTATATATCTGGATACTACTTAGGCTATAAAGGCCCCGATCTATCAGCTGAGTATATAATAGTATACTTATTTATAGCTATTAAGATACTAAAGATAAGGATATTAATAGGCAGAGAGTATCTAAGGCTAATTATATATCGCAAGATACTTCTAGCTATAGTACTAGAGTACTCTTAGGTAGGAATAATAACTAAGAGGAACCTATTTATAAGGACTAATATTAATCTAGTATAGTACCAATATATACCCATACTAATTTACTAGTATATAATAGTAAATAACCAGCCTAGTCTAATCCTATAGAAAATAAGCTTATATATATAAAGACTGAGCTCGCTAATAAGGAATAGGAACTTATAGGACTATATTAGTAGAATACCCAGCTAAAAGAATAGCTAGATATACTTAGAGGGGCTCCTAATAATACCAGGTATTTTAATCTATTTAACTAGCTTTATTAGTTCTATATAAGCCTTAATAAAGCTAATTTTCTAAGCCTTAGAGATATAAGTAATACCAAGGAGCAAGGTACTTACTATTAGATATCTATATCTAGACTTTTTAGTAGGGTACTAGGCGAGGTTAGTATATTACTGGGGAAGGCTTGTAATAATATATCGCCTAGTGAGGCTAATAAATATAGTTAAGTATTACTTAGTAATATTACCTAGCTAATTATAGAAACTAGTTTAAAGATTAATAACTATACTTAATTACTACTATTAATAAATAGATAGATACCTTAGCTAAAAAAAGGCAGTAGTCTATAATTTTTATAGAGTTATTAGTAGTATTATATAAGTAGTATCCTAATATAGGTACTAATCTCCTATATAAGGTATAAGACTAAGACTGATTAGGACTAGCTCTTAAGCTATTTAAGACTAAGTAAATACTAAGTAAGCTATAGTACTAAATATATAAGGCTAGTTAGTAGTATTTATAGCTAAATTAGTCAGGTAATATATATACTCTCCTTTTATTAATTAGAAAAAAATACAGTATATACTAACTACTATAGTTTAATTAATAGCTAGCTCAATTAAACAGTGATTATATATCTTAGGGAGAGATTATACAGATAATAAGCAGTAGGTAGCTACTAGTTATAATTTAATCTAGAACTTAAATTATAAAAGAGTTTCCTAGTATTTTATAAGAGTCTTATATATCAGTAGACTATTATAAAAGTTTAATTACTATATCCCTTCCTATTCCCTTTCTTACTACTACTACTATTACTCTTCCCCCTCCTCCCTCTTAATAGTTTTATTGCTATTAAAGCTGCTTAATAGTATATTAATATTCACCTCTTATATAAGGAGCTCTATATTCCCTTATTAAAGTACTATCTTTCCCTAACCAGAGGGCAAGCTTATCTATTTATTTAATTCTACCTCTCCCCCCCTCCCCCTCCCCCTCCCCCTTCTATATCCCTAGCCGGGAGATAAACTTATCCGTTTATTTAATTTTACCTCTCTCCCCCTCCCCCTTCTCTTTCCCTAGCCTATACTAGAATTAAATTTACTTTAGATAAGTAAATTTAATATATAAATACCTCTCTAATAATCTAGCCTTAATTTCTAATATCTTCACTACTTATACAGTATATTATTAAACTGTATATATATTAAGTATATAGCTTCTATCTCTACTGGGTCCTCCCTCTAAATATCTAACTATATCTTAGAGACCTGCTTCTAAATATTAAATTCTTTAATTACTTCTATAAGTTTTCAGAGAAAACTTCTAGTATAGCTTATTTCTTTATTGCCTCTAGCGGTTTTAAACCCTATAGTAGTACCTAGCTAGCTTTTTACTTTTCAGCTATATAACTACCTGTAGGTCTATTATTAGTAGTTCGAGTTTGAGTATTTATCTATAATTACTTAATCTATTACTATTAATCAGGTTAGAATCTTATAGCTCTATACTAGCTTACCCTTCAGGTTTCTATAGCCCTAAGTTAAGAGTAAACTTATCTATTTATTTAATTCTATCTCTCCCTACCTCCCCTTTTATTACTATTACCCCTAATACTACTATTTAATAATACTTTAATTACTCTATAGTATACCTTAATAACTCTAATAGATATAATTCTACTACTACCTCTATTACTATTACCCTTATTACTATTATTACTATTACCTTTACCCTTATTACTATTACCCTTATCCTATTATTACTAATACTTTTATTATTACCTCCTTAGATGTACTTCAGATATTAAAAATAATAGCTACTAGAGGAAGTTCTAAGTATTAAGACTAGATAGTTTATATAATTCTATAAAGAAATCTAATAACTGGATTTAGTAGAACTAATAATATAAAAAGAATACTACTAGTTAACTTATTTAATATAGTCCTACTAAAACTAAGCTATAAGGCTAATAATTAGATAATATTACTTTATATACTATAATAGCTTAACTAATACTACTATATAAATATAATAAATTTCCTTTCTTACTATAACCTTACTACTCTCCTTCTTCCTCTATCTTAATACTCTCCTTTATAATAGAAGGCTACCTAGTTAATAATAGATTAAATTAAAAGAACCAGGCTTATAAAAACTATCTAAGAGAAGGAAAACTAGATACTTAAGTAACTATATAGCCTAAGAGTTAATAGAGACTAATATAGAACTAATTAAACTAAAGGTTTATTAGTTTATTAGTTATAGTTATATTATTATTAACTATACTACTTATTATAGTTATTACTACTATTACTATTACTATTACTATTACTATTACTATTACTATTACTATTACTATTACTATTACTATTACTATTATCTTCTCCCCTTACCTCTTACTACCTCTAGTCTAAAGGGTATAGTAACTAATAGATTCAGTATAATAGGAGAAATACTAAACTATAAATAACTACTACTTTATACCTACTATCTCTACTAGGTATAGGAATCTCTAAATACTCCTTAGTATATACTATAACCTTACTATAAGGTTTCCTACCTTCAGCCCCTAGCTTTACTAGTAGAAGGAGGTAAAGCAGATCTATAATAATATCCGGCTGTATAACTAATACCCTATGCAGGTACCTATTAGCTAATCTTGCCTAGGTAAACCGGATAGATTAAAGTTATTTTATAATAGATAAATATATAGCTTATATTCAGTATTAAGTATTAAGGAAGATATATAGCTTCCTTCTGAATTATATAGATCTAGAACCCCTTAGAACTTCCTAGGAAGTATTTAGAGGTATCTATAAGGGCAGGCTTCCAGGTATAGTAATAGTAGGCTCAGCTACTTTAATCTAGTTATTATAGAAGAGGTAGGATATATCAGTTTAATCTAGTACTAGGACTTTAATAAAGTTTCCTAGCAGTCTAAGAGACCAAAGTACCTAGTTATAATGAGAGAATGAGGTTATAGTACTTGATTAGTAATCTTAATATCTGGTAGTCTAATTTTAAAAGTAGTAATTACTAATTATAATTTAATCCAGTACTTAGATTCTAATGAGGCTATAGTAGTTAGTTAGTAATTTTAATATCTAGCAGCCTGATTTTAAAGGTAGTAGTTACTAATTATAATTTAATCCAGTATTAAGACTTTAATAGAGCTTTCTAGCTTTAAGATATTAAAGTACCTAGTCATAATAATAGGATGAGGCTATAGCAGTTAGTTAGTAATCTTAGTATCTAGTAGTCTGATTTTAAAGGCTTAGAGATTAAAATAGTACCCTACCCTTACTCTTATTATTACCCTTACTACTACTGCTGGTCTTAAGGGTATAGTAATTAACAGGATCCCTGTAGAGCTAATAAGTACTTTAGATTTCTTAAAGCTTTTATTAGATATATTAAAATATATATTAATAATAAACTGAAGAGGCCCCTCTAATATTTCCCAGTCCAGAAGAAGGTATTCTACCTTTACTACTAATCTCTCCTCTACTTCTTAGAATATATCTTATTCTATTTTATAGATTAGTTACTATTCCTACCTAAATACTACCATGAATAGATTTCTTTTATACTAAATCTAAGATTCTTCTCTAAGAGTCTTTATAATTTATTTAATAAAAAGCCTATTAAAGCTTATAATACCCGACCGAATATATTACTATATTAAGACCGAGCTTAATAGTAGAGCTACTAGTACTAAAGAAGCCTTCTTAATATACTAACTATAGAAGGCCTATCCCGCCTTTAATAATACTAACTCCTAAAGTACTAGTAGTTAATATTTATCTCTAGCTACTATATCCAGCCAGAGCAATCTAGTATAGCTAGTAACTATCTTTATCTATCTGTAGAATATACTCCAGGTGACTATATAGAATCTATACTAGGCTGCTAGCTCTTTTATAATAGGCTTCTAGCTTAGTTCTATACCTTAGCGAGCT
Organism: Clonostachys byssicola; assembly: GCA_902006505.2. Taxonomy (NCBI): domain Eukaryota; kingdom Fungi; phylum Ascomycota; class Sordariomycetes; order Hypocreales; family Bionectriaceae; genus Clonostachys; species Clonostachys byssicola. The sequence goes on from CABFNO020001236.1 coordinate 33,887, forward strand.
ATTATAATATACTCTATAAGCCCTAAAGGTATTATTACTACTAACTTTTACTTATCTTAGATATAGGTAGAGTTAAAGAGTTAATAGCTATAACTATTCTTATCTACCTATATATAATATATATAATACAGAGGTATATAACCTAATACCTTATTTAAATAGTTCTTAAAAGCCTTATAATAGTCTTTATAAATATTACTAGAGATTTACTTAATACCTCTATAAGTAGTATTAAATAGTAGGATTAACTAAATTAGCTTATAGCTATTCTAGGTAATACTCTTATTATTAACCGATATAGCTGGGTATTAGAACTCTCCCCCTCCTTCTATTATCCCTATTAGTATAGTAACCTTAATTAATCTACCCGGGCTCCTACCTATAGTATAACTGGATTCTGCTCCCTTTATTATCTCTGGTTAAGGGTACCCGGAAGAGTTAATAGCTATATCTTAGTAGCTATCCTATACTACTCTACCTACTTATAGGATCTCTAGCTTACCCTTATACTTATTAGATAAATACTTATAAAGATAAGGGCTTAATTTAAGCCCCCCGATAAGAATAATAGCTATAATAGGATAAGGGGTAGATATTAAGATCTGCTAAGAAATAAGATCTCTAATCTGAATAAATAATTTATTAAATACCTTTTAAATATCCAAGCTATATAGTATATTTTACTATATCCTTTATAGTATACCTTATATAATCTTTCCAGCTAGTAGGATTAGTAAGAATAAGATAGAATCTAAGAAGGTCTATAGTAGTTAATATTTAATATCTTAATTATTATTATTATTATCTAGATTATTACTATTACTATTACTATTATTATTATTATTACTCTTATTATTATTATTATTATTATTATTATCTGGTGAAAGTTATTACTATTACCCTTATTATTATTATTACTTTTATTATTATTATTATTATTATTATTATCTTATGAAAGCTAGGTAGTAGGGGTAATAAAAAGGAAGAAAAATATATAAGCTAAGAGTAGTAGGAGCTAGGCTTTATATTTTACCTGGTCCTACCCTTAATACCCTTACTATATAATAGTATAGATAATATTATAAGTTATAATAAACTTAGATAAGTATCTATTATATAATATACTACCTGTCTATAATAATAATAATAAACTTATATATACTATACTTTTTACTTATAATAATAAGATATAGGTAATATTAAATAAGTATTAATACTCTAGTAATATCTTCACTTTAATAGAAGTATAATTAATTAGTATATAAATATATTTGTTTTTCCCGCCTATACCTCTGGTAGCTCTAATATAAACAGGGGACTTATACCGCTATTAGGGCTTATTTATCTCCAAGCAGTTCACTAAAACAGCTACCATTAGGGCTCATTTATCTCTAAGCAGTTCACCAAGACAGCCACCTCTAGTAGGCTTATTTATCTCTAAGCAGTTTACCAAAACAGCCGCCTTTAGTAAGCTTATTTATCTCCAAGCAGTTCACTAAAACAGCTGCCTCTAGTAGCTCTAATATAAACAGGGGACTTATACCACTATTAGGGCTTATTTATCTCTAAGCAGTTTACCAAGATAGCTGCCTCTAGTAGCTCTAATATAAACAGGGGACTTATAGTAAGTTAGATAATCTTTAATATATTAAGTCTGTAGGCTAACTAATAGTAGAAGATATTCCTCTAAACTAAGATATATTAGAGGGGCCTCTTTAGTTTATTATTAATATATACTTTAATATATCCAAAGAAAGCCTTAATAATTTTAGAGTACTTATTAGCTCTATATAACCAGCTTTAGTAAGGGTATTTACCAAGGTAGAAGGTAAATAGGATATACTATTATAGTTCTAACTATCTACTGGCCTTATTAATTTTTTATAAGGTACCTTACCTACTAGTAAATTATAGATATTATACTACTTAGTAGTAGTAATTCTATAAAAGGAGGATAGTTACTAGGACTGAATTAGAAGATTTAACCCCAGTATTAATTTATTCTATTACTATACTTCTTTATAGAGTATCTTAATTTATACTTTATATAATACAGGGTCTATACTATATCTTAGCTAATGAAAAAAGCCTATTATACCTAAGTAGAAGGAGTCTTTGAATATTATTAGCTAGAGCTCAGAGCTAAATATCTTTATATCAGCTATACCTATATCTAGTACCCCTCCTATTATGCTGAATATATTTATTATTATACCCTTTATACTAGGGGTAGTACCTTAGCTAGCTATAAAAGCTTTAGCTATATCTATATCTAGTATCTCTCCTATTATACTGAGTCTATTGGTTACTATACCCTTTAGACTATTATAGCCTCCTAATCTAAATATAGATACCTTACCTACTAGTAAATTATAGGTATTATACTACCTAGTAGTAATAGTTCCTTAAAAAGAGAATAGATATTAGGATCAGATTAGAAAATTTAATCCTAATATTAATTTATTCTATTACTATCCTTCTTTAATATTAAGTATCTTAATTTATACTTTATATAATACTAAGTCTATACTATATCTTAATTAATAAGGAAAGCTTACTATATCTAAGTAGAAGAGGGGGGGGGGTAAGGGTAGTAGTAATAGTAGTAAAAGGTAAAATAGATAAGGGTAGTAGTAATAGTAATAGTAAAAGGTATATAAGGGGTTATCTTGCTTATACCTATATGCTTAATAACAGAATATAATATATTTCTCCAGTTCAGAACTATATACTTATTACCTTATCTAGTATAGCTAATTACTTATAATAGAAGAAATAGAAGAGGTTTACTCTATTCTCTTAATATATAGAGAACCTAGAGTAATATCTATTACTTATAAACCTCTACTTCTAATATAGATATATAGATTAGAATTAGTAAGTAAAAAGTCTAAGTATATATATTTACCTGGCCCTAATTATACTAAACTATCTTCTTATATTTATAATTATTTAGATTAGTATTATCCTTATATATTACTTTACTCTTAGATCTTTAGTTCCTAGGAAGTATATATCCCTAACCCTTGTCTATACCTTAACTTATTTTATTGAGTTTAAAAAGTACTTATTATCCCCTTATATTATTTAGTTAATTAAGTACTAGAGTATAAGTTTCCCTCCCTTTTATTTCCTAATCTATATAAACAGAGCTTTTTATAGGCCTCTTAGTATAGTTATTACCTGAGTATTATCTCCTACTGCTTTAGGGTATAGGTCTAGGTTATAGATTATAAGATACTTCCTATTTCTAGGCTCTTTAATAATAGTAATTATATAGTAATACCAGGGTTCTTAGTTCTACTCTGTATTCCTAATCTAATTAATATACTTAGAGCTAAAAAGGCTAATCTAATATTCTTTCCCTTACTTTAGTATACTATAGAACTTAGATATTATATCTTATCCTTTCTAATCAGGCAGTATAGTCTTCTATTCTGCTCTATATTAACTATTCCGGAATAAGATAAACTTCAGATATATATAAGGTAAGTTTTTATAGCTGGAAAATTATTCTAAGTATATTCGAATTATTATTACCTGTATTTCTAGGTCTTCTAGTAAGTTAGCTAGTAGGTAGATTTTTTCTATACTTATTACTATCTAATTCTCCTACTTAGTTATATTAGACTAGATAAAAATATATAAAAGTTATTACTTGATAGGATAATTATATATTAATATAGTAGGTTTTATCCTCTGGTTAGTATAATATATTTAAATACTATTATATTAAATATCTATATTATATATTATTTTTATTATTTAAAGTATAAATATAAATATTATATAATCAGATATTAACCTATAATTTTTATAGTATGAACAGTCTTATTATATAATCAGATATTAACCTATAATTTTTATAGTATAAACAGTCTTATTATATAATCAGATATTAACCTATAATTTTTATAGTACGAACAGTTTTATTATATAATTAGATATTAATCTATATTTTTTATAATATAAATAGTCTTATTATATAATCAGATATTAATCTATATTTTCAGAATATAAATAGTTTTATTATATAATTAGATATTAATCTATATTTTTTATAATATAAATACTTTTATTATATAATTAGATACTAACTATAATTTTAAAGAGATAAAGAAACTTTATCTATATCTAAGGAAACTCTACTTAGGGTTAGGGTTAGGGTTAGGGTTAGGGTTAGGGTTAGGGTTAGGGTTAGGGTTAGGGTTAGGGT